>NW_025561511.1:7500-22749 GCF_020424385.1 Procambarus clarkii | reverse complement strand
GTGGGTTAAGCATACTAGTTATGGCAGCTACTGGAAGGTAGTTGTGCTTTCTGGGTTCGAGTCCCACTGGTGGGTGTTGTCCAAAGATTGTTAATCTTCACTTGTGGTTTATGCAAGTATAGGCTTATAAGCTGGACACGAGTTCTCTCACATTGACAGTGGCTTGACGAAAAATGCAGACTAACCTCACACTCATCTGGTGCCCTCGGGAAGTGGAGATATTTGAGATGTATATATATCTCGAAGTCTCTACTTCTTTTGTAGGGTCTGATGGTGTAGTGGGTTAAAGCATACTAGTTATGGCAGCTACTGGAAGGTAGTTGTGCTTTCTGGGTTCGAGTCCCACTGGTGGGTGTTGTCCAAAGATTGTTAATCTTCACTTGTGGTTTATGCAAGTATAGGCTTATAAGCTGGACACGAGTTCTCTCACATTGACAGTGGCTTGACGAAAAATGCAGACTAACCTCACACTCATCTGGTGCCCTCGGGAAGTGGAGATATTTGAGATGTATATATATCTCGAAGTCTCTACTTCTTTTGTAGGGTCTGATGGTGTAGTGGGTTAAAGCATACTAGTTATGGCAGCTACTGGAAGGTAGTTGTGCTTTCTGGGTTCGAGTCCCACTGGTGGGTGTTGTCCAAAGATTGTTAATCTTCACTTGTGGTTTATGCAAGTATAGGCTTATAAGCTGGACACGAGTTCTCTCACATTGACAGTGGCTTGACGAAAAATGCAGACTAACCTCACACTCATCTGGTGCCCTCGGGAAGTGGAGATATTTGAGATGTATATATATCTCGAAGTCTCTACTTCTTTTGTAGGGTCTGATGGTGTAGTGGGTTAAAGCATACTAGTTATGGCAGCTACTGGAAGGTAGTTGTGCTTTCTGGGTTCGAGTCCCACTGGTGGGTGTTGTCCAAAGATTGTTAATCTTCACTTGTGGTTTATGCAAGTATAGGCTTATAAGCTGGACACGAGTTCTCTCACATTGACAGTGGCTTGACGAAAAATGCAGACTAACCTCACACTCATCTGGTGCCCTCGGGAAGTGGAGATATTTGAGATGTATATATATCTCGAAGTCTCTACTTCTTTTGTAGGGTCTGATGGTGTAGTGGGTTAAAGCATACTAGTTATGGCAGCTACTGGAAGGTAGTTGTGCTTTCTGGGTTCGAGTCCCACTGGTGGGTGTTGTCCAAAGATTGTTAATCTTCACTTGTGGTTTATGCAAGTATAGGCTTATAAGCTGGACACGAGTTCTCTCACATTGACAGTGGCTTGACGAAAAATGCAGACTAACCTCACACTCATCTGGTGCCCTCGGGAAGTGGAGATATTTGAGATGTATATATATCTCGAAGTCTCTACTTCTTTTGTAGGGTCTGATGGTGTAGTGGGTTAAAGCATACTAGTTATGGCAGCTACTGGAAGGTAGTTGTGCTTTCTGGGTTCGAGTCCCACTGGTGGGTGTTGTCCAAAGATTGTTAATCTTCACTTGTGGTTTATGCAAGTATAGGCTTATAAGCTGGACACGAGTTCTCTCACATTGACAGTGGCTTGACGAAAAATGCAGACTAACCTCACACTCATCTGGTGCCCTCGGGAAGTGGAGATATTTGAGATGTATATATATCTCGAAGTCTCTACTTCTTTTGTAGGGTCTGATGGTGTAGTGGGTTAAAGCATACTAGTTATGGCAGCTACTGGAAGGTAGTTGTGCTTTCTGGGTTCGAGTCCCACTGGTGGGTGTTGTCCAAAGATTGTTAATCTTCACTTGTGGTTTATGCAAGTATAGGCTTATAAGCTGGACACGAGTTCTCTCACATTGACAGTGGCTTGACGAAAAATGCAGACTAACCTCACACTCATCTGGTGCCCTCGGGAAGTGGAGATATTTGAGATGTATATATATCTCGAAGTCTCTACTTCTTTTGTAGGGTCTGATGGTGTAGTGGGTTAAAGCATACTAGTTATGGCAGCTACTGGAAGGTAGTTGTGCTTTCTGGGTTCGAGTCCCACTGGTGGGTGTTGTCCAAAGATTGTTAATCTTCACTTGTGGTTTATGCAAGTATAGGCTTATAAGCTGGACACGAGTTCTCTCACATTGACAGTGGCTTGACGAAAAATGCAGACTAACCTCACACTCATCTGGTGCCCTCGGGAAGTGGAGATATTTGAGATGTATATATATCTCGAAGTCTCTACTTCTTTTGTAGGGTCTGATGGTGTAGTGGGTTAAAGCATACTAGTTATGGCAGCTACTGGAAGGTAGTTGTGCTTTCTGGGTTCGAGTCCCACTGGTGGGTGTTGTCCAAAGATTGTTAATCTTCACTTGTGGTTTATGCAAGTATAGGCTTATAAGCTGGACACGAGTTCTCTCACATTGACAGTGGCTTGACGAAAAATGCAGACTAACCTCACACTCATCTGGTGCCCTCGGGAAGTGGAGATATTTGAGATGTATATATATCTCGAAGTCTCTACTTCTTTTGTAGGGTCTGATGGTGTAGTGGGTTAAAGCATACTAGTTATGGCAGCTACTGGAAGGTAGTTGTGCTTTCTGGGTTCGAGTCCCACTGGTGGGTGTTGTCCAAAGATTGTTAATCTTCACTTGTGGTTTATGCAAGTATAGGCTTATAAGCTGGACACGAGTTCTCTCACATTGACAGTGGCTTGACGAAAAATGCAGACTAACCTCACACTCATCTGGTGCCCTCGGGAAGTGGAGATATTTGAGATGTATATATATCTCGAAGTCTCTACTTCTTTTGTAGGGTCTGATGGTGTAGTGGGTTAAAGCATACTAGTTATGGCAGCTACTGGAAGGTAGTTGTGCTTTCTGGGTTCGAGTCCCACTGGTGGGTGTTGTCCAAAGATTGTTAATCTTCACTTGTGGTTTATGCAAGTATAGGCTTATAAGCTGGACACGAGTTCTCTCACATTGACAGTGGCTTGACGAAAAATGCAGACTAACCTCACACTCATCTGGTGCCCTCGGGAAGTGGAGATATTTGAGATGTATATATATCTCGAAGTCTCTACTTCTTTTGTAGGGTCTGATGGTGTAGTGGGTTAAAGCATACTAGTTATGGCAGCTACTGGAAGGTAGTTGTGCTTTCTGGGTTCGAGTCCCACTGGTGGGTGTTGTCCAAAGATTGTTAATCTTCACTTGTGGTTTATGCAAGTATAGGCTTATAAGCTGGACACGAGTTCTCTCACATTGACAGTGGCTTGACGAAAAATGCAGACTAACCTCACACTCATCTGGTGCCCTCGGGAAGTGGAGATATTTGAGATGTATATATATCTCGAAGTCTCTACTTCTTTTGTAGGGTCTGATGGTGTAGTGGGTTAAAGCATACTAGTTATGGCAGCTACTGGAAGGTAGTTGTGCTTTCTGGGTTCGAGTCCCACTGGTGGGTGTTGTCCAAAGATTGTTAATCTTCACTTGTGGTTTATGCAAGTATAGGCTTATAAGCTGGACACGAGTTCTCTCACATTGACAGTGGCTTGACGAAAAATGCAGACTAACCTCACACTCATCTGGTGCCCTCGGAAAGTGGAGATATTTGAGATGTATATATATCTCGAAGTCTCTACTTCTTTTGTAGGGTCTGATGGTGTAGTGGGTTAAAGCATACTAGTTATGGCAGCTACTGGAAGGTAGTTGTGCTTTCTGGGTTCGAGTCCCACTGGTGGGTGTTGTCCAAAGATTGTTAATCTTCACTTGTGGTTTATGCAAGTATAGGCTTATAAGCTGGACACGAGTTCTCTCACATTGACAGTGGCTTGACGAAAAATGCAGACTAACCTCACACTCATCTGGTGCCCTCGGAAAGTGGAGATATTTGAGATGTATATATATCTCGAAGTCTCTACTTCTTTTGTAGGGTCTGATGGTGTAGTGGGTTAAAGCATACTAGTTATGGCAGCTACTGGAAGGTAGTTGTGCTTTCTGGGTTCGAGTCCCACTGGTGGGTGTTGTCCAAAGATTGTTAATCTTCACTTGTGGTTTATGCAAGTATAGGCTTATAAGCTGGACACGAGTTCTCTCACATTGACAGTGGCTTGACGAAAAATGCAGACTAACCTCACACTCATCTGGTGCCCTCGGGAAGTGGAGATATTTGAGATGTATATATATCTCGAAGTCTCTACTTCTTTTGTAGGGTCTGATGGTGTAGTGGGTTAAAGCATACTAGTTATGGCAGCTACTGGAAGGTAGTTGTGCTTTCTGGGTTCGAGTCCCACTGGTGGGTGTTGTCCAAAGATTGTTAATCTTCACTTGTGGTTTATGCAAGTATAGGCTTATAAGCTGGACACGAGTTCTCTCACATTGACAGTGGCTTGACGAAAAATGCAGACTAACCTCACACTCATCTGGTGCCCTCGGGAAGTGGAGATATTTGAGATGTATATATATCTCGAAGTCTCTACTTCTTTTGTAGGGTCTGATGGTGTAGTGGGTTAAAGCATACTAGTTATGGCAGCTACTGGAAGGTAGTTGTGCTTTCTGGGTTCGAGTCCCACTGGTGGGTGTTGTCCAAAGATTGTTAATCTTCACTTGTGGTTTATGCAAGTATAGGCTTATAAGCTGGACACGAGTTCTCTCACATTGACAGTGGCTTGACGAAAAATGCAGACTAACCTCACACTCATCTGGTGCCCTCGGGAAGTGGAGATATTTGAGATGTATATATATCTCGAAGTCTCTACTTCTTTTGTAGGGTCTGATGGTGTAGTGGGTTAAAGCATACTAGTTATGGCAGCTACTGGAAGGTAGTTGTGCTTTCTGGGTTCGAGTCCCACTGGTGGGTGTTGTCCAAAGATTGTTAATCTTCACTTGTGGTTTATGCAAGTATAGGCTTATAAGCTGGACACGAGTTCTCTCACATTGACAGTGGCTTGACGAAAAATGCAGACTAACCTCACACTCATCTGGTGCCCTCGGAAAGTGGAGATATTTGAGATGTATATATATCTCGAAGTCTCTACTTCTTTTGTAGGGTCTGATGGTGTAGTGGGTTAAAGCATACTAGTTATGGCAGCTACTGGAAGGTAGTTGTGCTTTCTGGGTTCGAGTCCCACTGGTGGGTGTTGTCCAAAGATTGTTAATCTTCACTTGTGGTTTATGCATGTATAGGCTTATAAGCTGGACACGAGTTCTCTCACATTGACAGTGGCTTGACGAAAAATGCAGACTAACCTCACACTCATCTGGTGCCCTCGGAAAGTGGAGATATTTGAGATGTATATATATCTCGAAGTCTCTACTTCTTTTGTAGGGTCTGATGGTGTAGTGGGTTAAAGCATACTAGTTATGGCAGCTACTGGAAGGTAGTTGTGCTTTCTGGGTTCGAGTCCCACTGGTGGGTGTTGTCCAAAGATTGTTAATCTTCACTTGTGGTTTATGCAAGTATAGGCTTATAAGCTGGACACGAGTTCTCTCACATTGACAGTGGCTTGACGAAAAATGCAGACTAACCTCACACTCATCTGGTGCCCTCGGAAAGTGGAGATATTTGAGATGTATATATATCTCGAAGTCTCTACTTCTTTTGTAGGGTCTGATGGTGTAGTGGGTTAAAGCATACTAGTTATGGCAGCTACTGGAAGGTAGTTGTGCTTTCTGGGTTCGAGTCCCACTGGTGGGTGTTGTCCAAAGATTGTTAATCTTCACTTGTGGTTTATGCAAGTATAGGCTTATAAGCTGGACACGAGTTCTCTCACATTGACAGTGGCTTGACGAAAAATGCAGACTAACCTCACACTCATCTGGTGCCCTCGGGAAGTGGAGATATTTGAGATGTATATATATCTCGAAGTCTCTACTTCTTTTGTAGGGTCTGATGGTGTAGTGGGTTAAAGCATACTAGTTATGGCAGCTACTGGAAGGTAGTTGTGCTTTCTGGGTTCGAGTCCCACTGGTGGGTGTTGTCCAAAGATTGTTAATCTTCACTTGTGGTTTATGCAAGTATAGGCTTATAAGCTGGACACGAGTTCTCTCACATTGACAGTGGCTTGACGAAAAATGCAGACTAACCTCACACTCATCTGGTGCCCTCGGGAAGTGGAGATATTTGAGATGTATATATATCTCGAAGTCTCTACTTCTTTTGTAGGGTCTGATGGTGTAGTGGGTTAAAGCATACTAGTTATGGCAGCTACTGGAAGGTAGTTGTGCTTTCTGGGTTCGAGTCCCACTGGTGGGTGTTGTCCAAAGATTGTTAATCTTCACTTGTGGTTTATGCAAGTATAGGCTTATAAGCTGGACACGAGTTCTCTCACATTGACAGTGGCTTGACGAAAAATGCAGACTAACCTCACACTCATCTGGTGCCCTCGGGAAGTGGAGATATTTGAGATGTATATATATCTCGAAGTCTCTACTTCTTTTGTAGGGTCTGATGGTGTAGTGGGTTAAAGCATACTAGTTATGGCAGCTACTGGAAGGTAGTTGTGCTTTCTGGGTTCGAGTCCCACTGGTGGGTGTTGTCCAAAGATTGTTAATCTTCACTTGTGGTTTATGCAAGTATAGGCTTATAAGCTGGACACGAGTTCTCTCACATTGACAGTGGCTTGACGAAAAATGCAGACTAACCTCACACTCATCTGGTGCCCTCGGGAAGTGGAGATATTTGAGATGTATATATATCTCGAAGTCTCTACTTCTTTTGTAGGGTCTGATGGTGTAGTGGGTTAAAGCATACTAGTTATGGCAGCTACTGGAAGGTAGTTGTGCTTTCTGGGTTCGAGTCCCACTGGTGGGTGTTGTCCAAAGATTGTTAATCTTCACTTGTGGTTTATGCAAGTATAGGCTTATAAGCTGGACACGAGTTCTCTCACATTGACAGTGGCTTGACGAAAAATGCAGACTAACCTCACACTCATCTGGTGCCCTCGGGAAGTGGAGATATTTGAGATGTATATATATCTCGAAGTCTCTACTTCTTTTGTAGGGTCTGATGGTGTAGTGGGTTAAAGCATACTAGTTATGGCAGCTACTGGAAGGTAGTTGTGCTTTCTGGGTTCGAGTCCCACTGGTGGGTGTTGTCCAAAGATTGTTAATCTTCACTTGTGGTTTATGCAAGTATAGGCTTATAAGCTGGACACGAGTTCTCTCACATTGACAGTGGCTTGACGAAAAATGCAGACTAACCTCACACTCATCTGGTGCCCTCGGAAAGTGGAGATATTTGAGATGTATATATATCTCGAAGTCTCTACTTCTTTTGTAGGGTCTGATGGTGTAGTGGGTTAAAGCATACTAGTTATGGCAGCTACTGGAAGGTAGTTGTGCTTTCTGGGTTCGAGTCCCACTGGTGGGTGTTGTCCAAAGATTGTTAATCTTCACTTGTGGTTTATGCAAGTATAGGCTTATAAGCTGGACACGAGTTCTCTCACATTGACAGTGGCTTGACGAAAAATGCAGACTAACCTCACACTCATCTGGTGCCCTCGGGAAGTGGAGATATTTGAGATGTATATATATCTCGAAGTCTCTACTTCTTTTGTAGGGTCTGATGGTGTAGTGGGTTAAAGCATACTAGTTATGGCAGCTACTGGAAGGTAGTTGTGCTTTCTGGGTTCGAGTCCCACTGGTGGGTGTTGTCCAAAGATTGTTAATCTTCACTTGTGGTTTATGCATGTATAGGCTTATAAGCTGGACACGAGTTCTCTCACATTGACAGTGGCTTGACGAAAAATGCAGACTAACCTCACACTCATCTGGTGCCCTCGGGAAGTGGAGATATTTGAGATGTATATATATCTCGAAGTCTCTACTTCTTTTGTAGGGTCTGATGGTGTAGTGGGTTAAAGCATACTAGTTATGGCAGCTACTGGAAGGTAGTTGTGCTTTCTGGGTTCGAGTCCCACTGGTGGGTGTTGTCCAAAGATTGTTAATCTTCACTTGTGGTTTATGTATGTATAGGCTTATAAGCTGGACAGGAGTTCTCTTACATTGACAGTGGCTTGACGAAAAATGCAGACTAACCTCACACTCATCTGGTGCCCTCGGGAAGTGGAGATATTTGAGATGTATATATATCTCGAAGTCTCTACTTCTTTTGTAGGGTCTGATGGTGTAGTGGGTTAAAGCATACTAGTTATGGCAGCTACTGGAAGGTAGTTGTGCTTTCTGGGTTCGAGTCCCACTGGTGGGTGTTGTCCAAAGATTGTTAATCTTCACTTGTGGTTTATGCAAGTATAGGCTTATAAGCTGGACACGAGTTCTCTCACATTGACAGTGGCTTGACGAAAAATGCAGACTAACCTCACACTCATCTGGTGCCCTCGGGAAGTGGAGATATTTGAGATGTATATATATCTCGAAGTCTCTACTTCTTTTGTAGGGTCTGATGGTGTAGTGGGTTAAAGCATACTAGTTATGGCAGCTACTGGAAGGTAGTTGTGCTTTCTGGGTTCGAGTCCCACTGGTGGGTGTTGTCCAAAGATTGTTAATCTTCACTTGTGGTTTATGCAAGTATAGGCTTATAAGCTGGACACGAGTTCTCTCACATTGACAGTGGCTTGACGAAAAACGCAGACTAACCTCACACTCATCTGGTGCCCTCGGGAAGTGGAGATATTTGAGATGTATATATATCTTGAAGTCTCTATTTCTTTTGTAGGGTCTGATGGTGTAGTGGGTTAAAGCGTACTAGTTATGGCAGCTACTGGAAGGTAGTTGTGCTTTCTGGGTTCGAGTCCCACTGGTGGGTGTTGTCCAAAGATTGTTAATCTTCACTTGTGGTTTATGCAAGTATAGGCTTAAAAGCTGGACACGAGTTCTCTTACATTGACAGTGGCTAGACGAAAAATGTAGACTAACCTCACACTCATCTGGTGCCCTCGGAAAGTGGAGATATTTGAGATGTATATATATCTCGAAGTCTCTACTTCTTTTGTACAACCTGTCCTCTTAAAAAGAACGTCAACAGTTGCCGTTTGACTCTACGGCTGTTTTTGGACGTTATTTTGTCTTAAACTACGTCTATTTTCGCTTCCATGGACTATCTCTTGTTATACAATGAAATACCACACTCTTATTATTCTATAACTCACTGACTATGCTCTGATATATGTTCTTCAAGTAAAAATACATATATTTTTGCCTTAATTAGGCCATAATCCAGAAAATTCCAGCCCATCGATCTTTATATTTAGGAAAACATCTAATAAATTTGGAAATGAATTTTTCGTTCGCCGACAGTTTCCTGTTACTATTTAGTCTTTTATGCTTTAATGTCGCTGGTCATTGTGACTTTCCCAGGATTTATATATGTTTTGTAGTAGCATTTAGTCACACTACAGTAATTTAACTAATGGGAAACCTTTATAGTCGTCGTAAATTAGTAATAATCATTTATCAAATAATAAATTAGCAAACATGTACAACTTCTTATGTTACGACTTTTCGGGTAGGCCGTTCTGTTTGTTTACAACCCCAATGTTTCAAAAAACACAATACTTTTAATATATAAGTGACTAAGTATGCTCTAATACATGGTCCTCAATGAAAATTATGTTTTTTTTTGTTAATTTGTCCATAATGAATAAGATTCGTTACTGTTGATCTTTATATTAAGAAAAACATCTAAGAAATTTGGTATTGAATTTTCGTTCAAATAAAGTTTCCAGTTACTATTTCCTAGTTATCCTTAAATGTAGGTGGTCATTATTTTACTGTTATGTATATAGAAATTTAGCATTATGCATTTATAATACAGAACAATTTGGTCGTTCCACTGCCTCATAATTATATAAAATACATTGTGACAAATACTTGATAATTAAAATCAGAGTTTTTTGACAACTATAAAAAATCCTGTTGAAATCATGCCGTTTTGAGTTGTCATACGCTTCTTAGTAAATAATATTGTGTAATGTTTGGCACAATTTATCACTGTATTTACAAACTGTTTAGGTATTAATGTATTCATTTTTTTTAATGTGTAATATGTTACTTAATCCTAAACTTCTTTTGCAACATTTATATCAGTTATAAATAATTGTCGCGAAACGGCGTATGAAAAAATAAATTTCCCCAAATGAAATTAGTGTATCGGCGATCGAGCGGCCATATTTAAAAGTGTATACTCTTGTCACTGTTCTGACATTAGTTTTCGATGTACGTATTTCATTTTTGTACCAATGTGTTCGCAATAGAATGTTCTAGAAGAACATAAGTATAAAACGTCACATAAGGATGTGTTCGACCGGCAACATATATAAAAACTACGTCGATTATACTCGTCGTGTCAATAATACAATTGTTTTACCACGCTGATTCAATGCCATACTGTTTTCTCAAATAAGCTCTTCGGCTATTAGAGAAAACGTAAATTTCATGGCGAACATTTGTAAACTATCCCCAAGTAGATCTGATCGAAATTGGAATTTATACAAATATTTATTCTCGTGTTGCCCGCCACTGTCACCCTTGAGTAACCAGAAACGGATATACAGTAAAAACTAGGCTAACTCATCCTAATCCTTGCACAAGCCCTCCAGAATTTCTTTATTGAAGATCAGCAAAAAATTATTGCGCAGCTCATATTATACAGTTTAAGAATGAGATTTCCTTGTTCTAAAGGAATGAAAATAACACTGCCTTAATCTCAGTCGATTAAGGCAGTGTCTGGGATGCTCCCGGTGCCCGTGCCTGGTGCTCGTGCACCAGGCACGGGCGATAGTGTACGTTTAATTGTTCTTTTAGTGTAAATAACGGAATAAAATGTAAGACATAGTCTGCAGATCTTTTTCCAGATGTCTTTTATTTTTTTTTCCTAAAGAAAACTAAGATATTGCGAATTTTGCTTAACAAGTACATTAATTATTAACTTTTTGTCGTTATTAGTGTTATAATTAAAAGAATTATATCTTGTTTTTTTGCCTATGTACAAAACATAGTCTAATAACCACAGTTCGTTGCCCCTAAATCATCACAACATAACAAGTTTACTCATGTCATCGCCCCTAAATCAACAAAAACAACCAGTGTATTATTGTAAATAATTATATCTTATGATTTCTTAGCAATTGTAAGACATTTTTAAGACTCTAACCTTCGTAAGAAGGTATGATGTATACGAACTGACCGACCGGGCTTCACAACAAAAACATGGCCACATGAGTTGGATTATTCCGGTAATATTGAACTACTGTTCATTGTTATTAGTTTAACAATACTGTTAGGGAATGTCATAAGAGTTAGGGAATGTCATAAGAGTAGTCACAGGGCAACCAAAGATACCCAGCTTCTGGGTACGGGATCTTTGCCCGAAACGCTATGCGTGCTAGTGGCTTTACAATAATAATAATAATTTATTTAGGAAAAATATATACATAGATGCAGAGTTACAGTACAAACATTCTGTTTGATTTATAGATAGAGGTAGTACATACAATACCTAAAGCCACTAGTACGCATAGCGTTTCGGGCAAGATTGTAAAATCATCATTATTCCTATTTTCTCTCTTAACCCCCAGTGTACCTTCTCGTATATTAATAAATAAATAACCAGGGTTTTTTATGCGGCTGTGCTGAAAGCCTGACGTAAAATAAATCATTGTGTCGGAGAACAGGAAGCTACAAATTAGGCTTATATTGAGGTTCCCCCCTCCCCCCTTTCCCCCCAATTACAGGTCTTGTCTAATTACCACAAGCTACCACAAGCTACACAAGCTTCACAAAGCTTCCTGGCAATACGTTAGTAATGAATAAATATGATATGTTAGGCTGACCTAACCTAACCTAACCTAATCAAACCTAACCAAATCTAACCTAACCAAATCTAACCTAACCAAATCTAACCTAACCAAATCTAACCTAACCAAATCTAACCTAACTTAATCAAACCTAACCTAACCTAACCTAACCTCACCTCACCTAACCGATGCTTGGATCGTCGACTTGATTTGGTGTCACCATTTCTTTATTTTCATTTAATTTCTTTATAGAAAGATACTTTTTCAGATTAAAATTATGTTTTTTCGTGTTGTACATTCAGTACCAACATTATAATGAGTAAATATATCTTATTTATTCATTACTAACATATTGCCAGGAAGCTATGTGAAGCTTGTGTAGCTTGTGGTAGCTTGTAATTAGACAGACCGCCAATTACTGGTGGAGTAAATCAGCCTAGCCTACTTCTTCCTAGCATAACCTAGCCAACACTAGCCAAGCCTAGTCTACCCTTGCCTAGCCTAGCAAACAGCCCTTGAACCCCCTACTGTTAAGACTCTGCTCTCTGATTGTACCTATGACACCTATTATTAATTTCCTTCTGTATCTTTAGCTCCAGTATGTTGTTATATTATGCTGTGCAAATTTGGGACCTGGCCCTCTAGTATCTTACATATATGTATTATTTGATACCATTCTTGTCTCCTGTCCAGAGAGTACATTTTGAGAGCTTTGAGACGGTCTCAATTATTTAGATGTTTTATCATTTATATGTTTGCTGTTTATGGTCTCTTTATTTCCTCTAATTCAGAGATTTCTCCTGTTCAGAAAGGGGGAGTCAGTACCGAGCAATACTCAAGATGGGACAGCACCAGTTATTTGAATAGTATTAGCATTACTGTGGGTGGGGTCTTTGAATTTTAACATTCTCATAAACCATTCCATTATTTTTCTGGCCGCCACTATATTTGCTCGGTTATGTTCACAAAGTGTGAGGTCGTCAGACGTCGTAATTCTCAGATCTCTTGCATGTTTTTTCCTTCTTAGAGTAGGTCTGATTGTGTCCTGTGTTCCTTGTTTCATTTAATTTCCTCGTTTCTACCATACTTCAGCACCTGTAACTTATCACTGTTAAAATCATGTTATTTCTGTTTTTTCAATGTCTCCTACAGTGCCAATTTACTTGTGTCTTCTGTATCATCTGTAGAGTTTCATTGTTCAAATGTGTTATAAAATACATGCACCACCATCTTAGTGGTGCATATATGCATTCTACCTTGCATTTATATGCAAGGTAGAAAAATATGCATGAAAAAATATATATGAAAAATATGCATTTTTGTTTTTTTATAATTAATCTAAACTGATGCTATTGTATATCTGTTAATAATTTATTTTTGTTTTTTTTAGGTAAAATTTAAATCAGACAACATTATCAATTGCAACATTACAACATTGTCAACAATTCTATCTGAGAGAACATTACAGCAATGGCTTCCAGTAATTCAAGTAAGTTACATTATAATTGTGATTTGTTTATAATATATACTTTAAATTTTATTTTTGTATGTTATTAATTTTATTTGGGTGTAAGTTCATATTATCATTAGATATAGAGTATAAAATCTTAATTTTGTTTTGTCAATTTTGTCTGTTAGAATTGCATATCTATTTCAAACTTTATTAATACCACAAAATGTTAGTTAAGTTGAATATTAATTTAATATTATTGGAAGATCAAAAAACTTAGTCAAATAAGTATTTGAGTCCCAATTCAATTATTTGCAGTTCACAAATTGCAATTTTGATTTACATTGAAAATTCCAGATTATTCTTCTCTTATTTAAACATATTAAATTTGGTTTACTTGTGTAATTAATAAAATCTGGTGCTGTACAGGTTCTCAATAATACAATCACAATTCTCCGCTCAGTCTTCTGTAGCACTGTACTGCTTTGTGGTCTTTCATTATGCTGCTACTGTGTTTTTTGTACCACTGTATTACATTTTAAACATTTTACTCTTTTTTATGATTGCCCAGATTATCTTTATTTACAGGCCAGAAGAAACCTTTCCAGCGGTGTTGTCCCATCTGCAGTAATGTCATTAGTGTTCGTCGACATTTCTGCAACTGTGGACACAGCTTTATAGATGAAAAGCGTAAGGGTGATGTAGAGCGGGAGGAGAAATATAAGGAAATGGGTCGAAGAGCTGCTAAGCATCAAAACCTTTGCAGATCATTTAAAGCCATGAAAAAATCTGTAAGTATTTCATGCATTCTGTTATTTCTTCAATTAGAATTGTATCATATTGTATTAATATCCATTCTGTTAGGTTTTAAATTTTCCCACAAATAAACAGATTTTAAGCCATTTGATAATTAATTAGTATTAACATTTTCAACTTTGGTGGATACTGTACTTATTGATGTTAATAATAAAGTAATGTGCATTATATAAGTATTTTTGTGTTATTTTACATTTTTTAATTTCCATTAGTTATGTAATTATACTTTAATGATATAACTATCAGTAGGTCTCTTAAACTAGGTAAGAAAAGTACATCTTAAGCTACTTCGGTACTTCTGCACTTTTGCAGATGTACCCAATGCTGTATGAGGGAGGGATGCTGTCTGTTTCAGAAGCTTATGGTTATCCCATCTTATATTCTGTAATCATAAAGTTAATCATTTTTTTATAATTGAAGCCATATCTCTTGAACACTGTGTTCAAATTAACACTAAAAATATTTTAGTTATATTTGTAACTATTTTGTTGTATTGCAGGTCTCTAAACTACAAGGTGGCGGTTATCAAGTTGCTGTCATCTATTTTAAGGTCGGCAATAGAAATACCACAAAGGCCATGCTACCAGGAAGTGGTCTGTCAAGCAAAAATGTTAATAATCTCACCGAATTGTTTTATCTTGGTAATTATTATTATTATTATTTTGCATAAGCTAACAATGAAAATCATAAAACCTGCATGTTCCTTTGTGTTGGCAATAATGAAAAGCATTTACATAGTACAGTAGTTTTGTTCATATATTATGCATCCCATATCCATGTTGTTAGCGGTAGTGGAAATGGTTGCAGAGGCACATAATTAATTGGCTCCGGGACTGAACCAAGCAATTCATTTTAGCTAAACAAGTTTCAATCTTGATGACCTAATTACATAATTCCATGCACATCACCACATTGACAAGGGGCTCGAGACCGACCATGAGTACAGATTTTAAATTAAGCAACTGACATGTGTGGAGAGCTAGTGTCACAATTGATATGTTTATCTTGCACACTGCCTCCATCCAGTGGACAGCGGTGGATAGGTTACAATCACTTAGTTACTACATACAGTTAGCAAACTGGTGATATTTGACCAAGATTTCTGGCAGCAGATCATTTTGAATGAAATATTTCCTCATATCTTGAACATTTGTTATAGAATTATCCGAATTCACATATCTTTTTTCACTCCATCACATAGTGGAGGAGGGTGTGCAAATAATTTTGACACACTTTACTTTGCATCAGGTCTATATCATCAGATAATGAG
>NW_025561511.1:0-5000 GCF_020424385.1 Procambarus clarkii | reverse complement strand
TTTTTTTATAAGAATTTTTTAAGGATTTCTCACATAATTTATAGGTTGTGTGGGGTCTATGTTCTCCTATTCCACATTCCATAACATGACATTTATTCACATTAAATTCAATTTGCCAAGTGGTGCTCCATACACTTATTTTGTCCAGGTCATCTTGAAGGGCGTGCCAATCATCTAAGTTTCTTGTTCTTCCTATTATCTTAGCATCATCAGCAAACATGTTCATATAATTCTGTATTTCATCTGGTAAATTGTTTATGTAGACAATGAACATCTTCGGTGCAAGATCTGAGCCCTGTGGTACTCCACTTGTAACATTTCTCCAGTCTGATACATTGCCTCTGATTACTGCCCTCATTTTCCTATAAGTCAGAAAAGTTTTCATCCATGTTAGAAGCTTACCTGTCACCCCTCCAATATTTTCCAGTTTCCGGAACAACCTCTTTATGTGGAACTCTATTAAAAGCGTTTTTTAGGTCCAGATAGATGCAGTCAACCCAACCATCTCTTTCCTGTAAAATCTCTGTTGCTCGATCATAGAAACTGAGTAAATTCGATACACCGGATCTTCTAGATCAAAAACCATACTGTCTGTCTGATATTATATCATTTCTCCCCCAGTGTTCTACCCATTTAGTTTTTGTTATTTTTTCCAATATTTTGACTATTACACTTGTCAATGATACAGGTCTATAATTGAGTGGGTCTTCTCTGCTGTCACTTTTGTAGATTTGAAGTATTGTGTTTGTGTGTGTAGCATGTGCATTAATTCAAGTAGAGTGGCTGTGTGTTATCTGTAGCTGCAGCTGTAGAGAAACACAATTTTTGTTTAATGAGGATATATATTTTATTCAGGTTTTCCTTATTTTCAGTTCACATTCAGGAAAATCAAAATAGGAAGATCAGGGAAGCGAAAGACAAGAATGTAGAGCAAGAGGATAAGTCCTTGAAAAAAATGAAGAAACACCGACTTTCTCAAGATACAACTGTGACAGGTAATCAAAACTCATTCTTCGATTTCTAAGCAAAACTTGTACTCACCTAGTTGTGTTTGCAGGGGTTGAGGATTGGCTCTATGGTCCCGTGTTTCAACTGTCAATCAACTGGTGTATATATTCTTGGGCCATTCCTCCAGTTTGTCCAGTTTTAGTTATAAATTTTAAAGATTTAAAAATTGTAAAGTAATATAAACTTAATGGTAATTTAAGTAATGAAAACTTATTGGAACTTAAAGTAAAAATGAACTAGAATAATTAATAACAATGGATGACCAATAAAAGTCAAAAAGCAATTATGAAATCTATAAAATGAATAGCTTACTTACTATAATATAATAAGTACACTATAGTTTAATATTAAAGTTACACTAAAACAAAATGAGGTAGATTAAATTGAGATACAGTCAGGTACACTGGATGATAAAGTTTATACTAGAGGACACAGGCAAAGCCAGTGTACTATGGAACAAGGAAGTAAAAAAAGAAAAAAAAGAGACAATAATAAAGAAGACCCATTTTTTTTTTTTAAGTTAAAACCTATTGGAAGGAAAGGCAGAGCTAAAGTACACATTGGTAGTTAAATGAGGTTATAATTTGAACTCTGGTTATTCAGCAGCTATCCCACAGTCATTCAGGAGAATTGAGGTGAGCTTCAGTTGTTATAAAATAGGTTATTCCAGTGTCAGTCCCCCTAGCTATAATTGTATTGTCTCCCACAAAACAATGTTTAATTACAGGGGAATTTTTCCAGAAACTCCGCAGTTTAAATAAGAGATTTTGTCTGAACCTGGTTAGACATTTATTCACATAAACATTTGATTTACTAGAGACTGCAGATTTGAAAAGGTCTGACTTGCGGAAGCAGCTATCTAGTTTAACTCAAATTCTCCTGTTATTTATACCCTCCTGTTGATTTGATACCCACTCTATAAGCTGATTTGATGTCACTAGTTTTGATTGAATATTTTAATCATATCTTGGATATTTTGATCTTTGGGGAATATATTTCAATATTTGGATCATACCTTGGATCATTTGGTCTTGGGGGAAAGACCATCATGCATTCATTCATTAATTCATGATGGTCTTGGGAGAAGTTTGTGAATGAATGAATGGAGGTTTTGGGGAGGCTTCAAGTGTGCTTTTTGGACCTGGCGAGTCTTTGGTTCCTGTCCCATCTCAAGAATATCTGATCATATATTCAAAGCTCTTTTTGTTATTTGGCAGTCTACCAGCTGTCAACTATTTGTTGTGATGTGTTTTGTTAATATATATTTTGTTTAGAATATACTGTATGGAAACCAGGGATACAAATATTGTATAGCTAAAAATATAAAAAAAAAAAATTAAATATAAAGTACTTGTTATATATTCTCAAATAATTATTATATAAGTGTGCAATGAATTGATGTGTGCTGTATTTGCAGAGCATCAAATCATGTAGATGGTAGGGCAAGTACCTTGAGGTGCTTCCGGGGCTTAGCGTCCCCGCGGCTCGGTCGTCGACCAGGCCTCCTGGTTGCTGGACTGATCAACCAGGCTGTTGGATGCGGCTGCTCGCAGCCTGGTTGATCAGGTATCCTTTGGAGGTGCTTATCCAGTTCTCTTGAACACTCTGAGGGGTTTGCCAGTTATGCCCCTTATGTGTAGAGGAAGCGTGTTGAACAGTCTCAGGCCTCTGATGTTGATAGAGTTCTCTCTCAGAGTACCTGTTGCACTTCTGCTTTTCAATGGGGGTATTCTGCACATCCTGCCATGTCTTCTGGTCTCATGTGATGTTATTTCTGTGTGCAGGTTTGGGACCAGCCCCTCTAATATTTTCCACGTGTAAATTATTATGTATCTCTCCCGCCTGCGCTCAAGGGAGTACAGATTTAGGCTCTTTAGTCGGTCCCAATAGTTTAGATGTGTTACTTTTTTTACTGAGTAATAATTTTTACTGATGGTTTACTGAGTGGATTCTAGCAGTAAAGGTTCTCTGCACGCTCTTCAGGTCAGCAATTTCTCCAGCATTGTGCAGCAGTACTCCACTCTAGAGAGCACAAGCATTTTGAAAAGTATCATCATCGGTATAGGATCTCTAGTGTGAAAAGTTCTTGTTATCCAACCTGTCATTTTTCTTGCAGTTGTGACGGCTACTTTATTATGTTCTTTAAAGGTAAAGTCTTCAGACATGAGTACACCCAGATCCTTGACATTGCCTTTTCGTTCTATGTTATGATTTGCCCGAGTTTTTTACGTGGTTGCCGTTTTTATATTTTCATTTTGTCCATAGCGCATGAGCTGGAACTAATCTTCGTTAAACACCATATTATTTTCTGTAGCCCATAGAAAGACCTGATCTACATCTGATTGGAGGTTTGCTGTGTCCTCTATGTTGCCTACTCTCATGAAGATCCTAGTGTCATCTGCAAAGGATGATACAGTGCTATAGGTTGTGTTCTTGTCTATGTCCGATATGAGGATGAGAAAAAGTACTGGAGCAAACACAGTACCCTGGGGGACTGAGCTCTTCACGGTTGATGGGCTGGATTTTATTTTGTTGACTATTACACATTGTGTTCTGTTAGTCAGGAAATTGTAGATCCATCTACCTATTTTTCCGGTAATTCCTTTTGAACGCATTTTATGTGCAATAACACCATGGTCATTTATCAAAAGCTTTTGCGAAATCTTTGTAAATTACATCAGCATTTTGTTTGTCTTCCATAGCATCTAATGCCATATCATAGTGGTCCAGCAACTGCGACAGGCAAGAGCGCCCTGTTCTGAAACCATGTTGTCCGGGGTTATGCAGATGCTGTGATTCCATGTATTTTGTGATCTTACTTCTTAGCACTCTCTCAAAAATTTTATGATGTGCGATGTTAGTGCTATCGGTCTAATTTTTGGCCTCTGCCTTATTTCCTCCTTTATGAAGTGGTGCTATCTCTGCTGTTTTTAGTATATCAGGGATAACGCCAGTATCTAGGCTTTGTCTCCACATAATGTGGAGGGCCTGTGATAGTGGTTTTTTACAGTTCTTGATGAATATGGAGTTCCAAGAATCCGGGCCTGGTGCAGAGTGCATAGGCATACTGTTTATGGCTTCTTCAAAATCCAGTGGGGATAGGGTGACGTCTGATATATGATTTGATGTTGGTATCATATCCATGAAAAACTCATTTTGGTTAGAAATCTTTAGTGCGTTTAATGGCTCGCAGAAAACAGTCGTATTGCTTCCTCAGTAGCTCGCTCATTTCTTTGTTGTCATCGGTGAAAGTTCCATCTCCCTTTCGCAGGGGCCCGATACTAGATGTGTTTTTTGATCTTGATTTTGCATAGGAGAAAAAATATTTCGGATTCCTCTCTATTTCACTGATGGCCTTTTGCTCTCTTTGCCTCTCCTGGGTTTTGTATGATTCTTGTAGCTTGAGTTCAATTGTTTCTATTTCTCTACATAACCTTCTTCGCCGTTCTTGAGATAGGGTGCGACTCTCAAGTTGTTCCGCGATTCGCTTTCTTTGCCTATATAGGGAACGACGTTCTCGTTCCAATCTGCATCTCTTCCTCTTTTTTCTTAGGGGTATGCGGTTCAAACATATTTTTAGTGCTACTGAGCTTATTTTTTCCAGGCACTGGTTCAGATATGCATTTTCTGGCTGTTCTTCCCAGTTTATTTCTATGCAGTCCTTGTTTATTTGCTCCCAGTTTATCTGTTTATTATTGAAGTTGAATTTGCTGAAATCTCCTCCACCGGAAATCTGGACTGGTCTTGAAGGTGTATTCCCCATGGTTGACATAACTTCAATTAAGTTGTGATCTGAGTAACAGGTATTTGTAATCATTATGTTTCTGATCAATTCATCATTATTAGTGAAAATGAGGTCCAGCGTGTTCTCCTTCCTAGTTGGTTCTACTATTTGCTTGTTTAAGGCAAACCTGTCGCACATCCGTAGCAGGTCATTTGCATGTGCCTGTTCATTTAGGCTACTTCCTGGTATTCTTTCTGATATTACTGTA
>NW_025561510.1:5000-12494 GCF_020424385.1 Procambarus clarkii | reverse complement strand
TCACAAGTCCCGCGTGCTGTCCGCTCGGCCGACCGGCTCCCTTCCTTCCCCTCCCATCCCCACACACACACACCAGCCTCCCCCATTCCACACCTATTACATTAACAATTTCCCCTTCCACCTACCGGTACTCCTTGGAGAAAATTATCTAATTTTCTCTTGAAGATGTCCACGGTTGTTCCGGCAATATTTCTTATGCTTGCTGGGAGGACGTTGAACAACCGCGGACCTCAGATGTTTATACAGTGTTCTCTGATTGTGTCTATGGCACCTCTGCTCTTCACTGGTTCTATTCTACATTTTCTTCCATATCGTTCACTCCAGTACGTTGTTATTTACTGTATAGATTTGGTACTTGGCCCTCCAGTATCTTCCATGTGTATATTATTTGATATCTCTCTCGTCTTCTTTCTAGTGAGTACATTTGGAGAGCTTTGAGACGATCCCAATAATTTAGGTGCTTTATCGCGTCTATGCGTGCCGTATATGTTCTCTGTATTCCCTCTATTTCAGCAATCTCTCCTGCTCTGAAGGGGGAAGCGAGTACTGAGCAGTACTCAAGACGGGACAACACAAGTGACTTGAAGAGTACAACCATTGTGATGGGATCCCTGGATTTGAAAATTCTCGTAATCCATCCGATCATTTTCCTGACTGACGCAATATTTGCTTGGTTATGCTCCCTAAACGTTAGGTCGTTGGACATCTAAAACCTGCTCATTTAGTCCATTCCATTGTCCCACGACTTTTACGATCAAAGAAAACTTCCTAATATCTCTATGACTCATCTCTGAGTCTCGAGCTTCCATCCCTTAAGCGCGTGTCTTCCTTAGGTATTCACTGTGTGAACATTTCCTCTATTCCCCACTAAGTATTTTATACATATCTATCATGTCTTCTCTCCTCTCCTCACTAATGTCGTCTGGGTTAGTTCCTTCAGTCTCCCTTCATACCGCGTCCCTGCCAATTCTGGGACAAGTCTCGATGCCAACTTCTGGACGTTTTTCAAGCTTCCTTACGTGTTTTCTAAGATGGGTAATTAACGTTGAGGCGGCGTCCTCTAAAAACTGGACTCACACAGGCCGTTTACAGCGATCTAAACGCCTCCTTATTTAGCTTCCCGAATGATGTACATAGCAAAGAAACAGCCCCTGCTGACGTTATCCCAAGTACCTCTGGAGTTTAACATTGTTTAACATTGGTTAAACCATCTTGCAGAATTGCACAACCCTCATCTGTCACATCTCTTCTCATTAGTTTTGCATCTTGTGTCAACATCGCGCGTGCGTGAGTAGGAGAGATTATGAGGGAGAAGGCAGACAGAAAGTGAACGAGAAGGTAGTGAGTAGGAGAGATTATGAGGGAGAAGGCAGACAGAAAGTGAACGAGAAGGTAGAGAGCAATTATGAAGATTGGAAATTTCAACAACAAAAAATAAGAGGTACGGAGGAGGGAGAAAGAATTGAAGAGGAGGAGGGGGGAGGGGGGGGAGGGGAAAGGTAGGAAGGAAATGGAGATATAAGAATGGAGAAGTAGGAAAGAGGGAAGGGTGGGTGGGCAAGTAGCGATGGGAGACATGGGAGGGAAGGAAGGAGGGCTACCAGAAGAAACAGGAGTAAGAGGGTGGAGGGGGAAGACTGATGGGAGGAGGGGGGCAGCAGGAGGAGGGGGTGCGGCAGCAGGAAGGGGTGGGGGTGCGGGCAGCAGGAGGAGGTGCAGCTGGACGTAGGGGGTGCAGCAGCAGCAGCAGGAGGAGGGGGGTAGGGGGGTGCGGGAAGCAGCAGCAGCAGGAGGAGGGGGGTGGGGGGGCAGCAGCAGCAGGAGGGGGGGTTGGGTGGGGTGGGGGGGTGCGGGTAGCAGCAGGAGGGGGGTAGTGGGGGTGCGAGCAGCAGCAGCAGCAGCAGGTGGGAGGGGGAGCGCGGTTGACCAAACAAACCCAGGGCCAAACAGAGCGCCAGTTATACACAGACCGGGCCCCTCCTCGGCTGTGCCTGCCTCTCCCGCCCCGACACACCCAGCTCCTGGGCCCCGCCTTCCCCCACTCTCCCTCAAAAGCCTTCCCACTTTCTTTAGTCACGTCAACTTTCATAACTACAGACGAGGGTAGACCTGCTCTCAATACCTATTTTTTTGACCCAAATTCTGGCTCTCTGCACCTATTCGCAGTTTGAAATTCCGACTTTTTATACGAAAAATCTGCTCTCCTCCTGAGGATCTTTTATGTCTAGAACATGTACCCTCTATTTCTCATTTCTTAACTCATCTTTGCCAGTTGTATATATATGATGGTATTCTGTACACTGTATTCGTGTATGCGTAAATGCACGCATTTGCGTTAGTGTCTGCGTGTGTGCTCACCTAGTTATGCTTGCGGGGGTTGAGCTCCGGCTCTTTGGGCCCGCCTCTCAACTGTCAATCAACTTATTATTTTTTTCCATCCCCCCCCCCCTTTTACCTAGGAAGCAACCTGTAGCAGCTGTAACTCACAGGTACCTATTTACTGCTAGGTGAACAAAGGCATGAGGGTGAAAGAAACTCTGCCCCATTTGCTTCTGCCTGGTCCGGGAATCGAACCCGGGCCACAGAATTACGAGTCCTGCGCGTTGTCCACTCAGCTACCAGACGTGTATTCACCTAGTTGTGCTTGCGGGGGTTGAGCTCTGGCTCTTTCGGCCCGCCTCTCAACTGTCAATCAACTGTTTCTAGCTACAACTACTACTACTACTATTTTTTTCACATCACTTAAACACACACACTCCAGGAAGCAGCCTGTGACAGCTGACTAACTCCCAGGTACCTATTTACTGCTAGGTAACAGAGGCATAGGGTGAAAGAAACTCTGCCCATCGTTTCTCGCCGGCGCCAGGGATCGAACCTGGCCCACAGGATCACGTGCCCAGCGTGCTGTCCGCTCGGCCACCGGCTCCCTACGTGTATGCACATGCCTGTATATCCATCCCCTGCCTGCGTGTGCGTGCGTGCGTGCAGGGACGTGCACGCACAGGACCGACACATCAACCTCCCACCACCACCACCACCACAGTTTAACAAGAAAAACAAAAAAAGAGCCAGCCTCTTCTTACATGCATATTCCCGCCCGTGTAAATGATCCAGCGAGGAACAGTTTGGTATAACCGGCCATATCGTAATTCCTATCATAACGCCACCATCGCTCACATACCTAACGACTGAGAAAATGACCGTGACGAAAAGGAGAGCCGGCAGCCGCCCACCCACACTAAGAAGGGAGAGAGAGAGGGAGGGAGAGAGAGGGAGGGACAGAATGAGAGAGAGGGGGAGAGAGGGGTTGAGAGAGAGGGAGAGACAGTCCCCCTGTCACCTAGTTCCCTCCCCAAGCCACCGTCAAGGGGACATGTCACCTCTTGCTATGAGATATCCTACATACATCTTGATATATAAGTTTCCAAGCGTCTAATGTATTTCTATCCGGCTTGAGTAGATATGATAGAGTAGGGGGGGAGAGTGACTGGTGACGAGAAGGTGGGCGGCAGCGTGCGCCGGTTCACACGGGCTGGTGACGAGACCATCACCGCCACGGAGGTGACATTGGAGGTGACACAACGACAGCCATTTGCTCACAATTTCGGACGTCGGTACATGTTTTTGTGGGTCCTGTCTCCCTGGCTCCAGCCACCCCCCGCATTCCGAACCCTCGGCTGGAACTGACTTTAGATACATGAAGAAGGTAAACACATTCCTTATCCTCCAAAGCGGATTTTATAAGCCGTTGGAACGAGCTATTTAAGAGGATTGAACTATGGGGATTCGGAGCACTGAAATGATGCTTCAGACTCGCGAATTGACAGACTTTTTAAGAATGTATTGATAAAAAAAGACTTATTGTCATCACTACTCGATTTAAGTCGTCAATCATACTGTCACTATGGCGGTGTGTCCACTCACAGGATGAGTGGCGCTGCCCAATACTGTCACTATGGCGGTGTGTCCACTCACAGGATGAGTGACGCTGCCTAATACTGTCACTATGGCGGTGTGTCCACTCACAGGATGAGTGGCGCTGCCCAATACTGTCACTATGGCGGTGTGTCCACTCACAGGATGAGTGACGCTGCCCAATACTGTCACTATGGCGGTGTGTCCACTCACAGGATGAGTGGCGCTGCCCAATACTATCACTATGGCGGTGTGTCCACTCACAGGATGAGTGCCGCTGCCCAATACTGTCACTATGGCGGTGCGTCCACTCACAGGATGAGTGACGCTGCGCAATGCTGTCACTATGGCGGTGTGTTCACTCACAGGATGAGTGGCGCTGCCCAGTACTGTCACTATGGCGGTGTGTCCACTCACAGGATGAGTGACGCTGCCCAATACTGTCACTATGGCGGTGTGTCCACTGACAGGATGAGTGGCGCTGCCCAATACTGTCAATATGGCGGTGTGTCCACTCACAGGATGAGTGACGCTGCCCAATACTGTCACTATGGCGGTGTGTCCACTCACAGGATGAGTGGCGCTGCCCAATACTGTCACTATGGCGGTGTGTCCACTCAGTATTGGGCAGCGCCACTCATCCTGTGAGTGGACACACCGCCATAGTGACAGTATTGGGCAGCGCCACTCATCCTGTTAGTGGACACACCGCCATAGTGACAGTATTGGGCAGCGTCACTCATCCTGTGAGTGGACACACCGCCATATTGACAGTATTGGGCAGCGCCACTCATCCTGTCAGTGGACACACCGCCATAGTGACAGTATTGGGCAGCGTCACTCATCCTGTGAGTGGACACACCGCCATAGTGACAGTACTGGGCAGCGCCACTCATCCTGTGAGTGAACACACCGCCATAGTGACAGCATTGCGCAGCGTCACTCATCCTGTGAGTGGACGCACCGCCATAGTGACAGTATTGGGCAGCGGCACTCATCCTGTGAGTGGACACACCGCCATAGTGATAGTATTGGGCAGCGCCACTCATCCTGTGAGTGGACACACCGCCATAGTGACAGTATTGGGCAGCGCCACTCATCCTGTGAGTGGACACACCGCCATAGTGACAGTATTGGGCAGCGCCACTCATCCTGTGAGTGGACACACCGCCATAGTGACAGTATTGGGCAGCGCCACTCATCCTGTGAGTGGACACACCGCCATAGTGACAGTATTGGGCAGCGTCACTCATCCTGTGAGTGGACACACCGCCATAGTGACAGTATTGGGCAGCGCCACTCATCCTGTGAGTGAACACACCGCCATAGTGACAGTATTGGGCAGCGCCACTCATCCTGTGAGTGAACACACCGCCATAGTGACAGTATTGGGCAGCGCCACTCATCCTGTGAGTGGACACACCGCCATAGTGACAGTATTGGGCAGCGGCACTCATCCTGTGAGTGGACACACCGCCATAGTGACAGTATTGGGCAGCGCCACTCATCCTGTGTCACTATGGCGGTGTGTCCACTCACAGGATGAGTGCCGCTGCCCAATACTGTCACTATGGCGGTGTGTCCACTCACAGGATGAGTGGCGCTGCCCAATACTGTCACTATGGCGGTGTGTTCACTCACAGGATGAGTGGCGCTGCCCAATACTGTCACTATGGCGGTGTGTTCACTCACAGGATGAGTGGCGCTGCCCAATACTGTCACTATGGCGGTGTGTCCACTCCCAGGATGAGTGACGCTGCCCAATACTGTCACTATGGCGGTGTGTCCACTCACAGGATGAGTGGCGCTGCCCAATACTGTCACTATGGCGGTGTGTCCACTCACAGGATGAGTGGCGCTGCCCAATACTGTCACTATGGCGGTGTGTCCACTCACAGGATGAGTGGCGCTGCCCAATACTGTCACTATGGCGGTGTGTCCACTCACAGGATGAGTGGCGCTGCCCAATACTGTCACTATGGCGGTGTGTTCACTCACAGGATGAGTGGCGCTGCCCAATACTGTCACTATGGCGGTGTGTTCACTCACATGATGAGTGGCGCTGCCCAATACTGTCACTATGGCGGTGTGTTCACTCACAGGATGAGTGGCGCTGCCCAATACTGTCACTATGGCGGTGTGTCCACTCACAGGATGAGTGGCGCTGCCCAATACTGTCACTATGGCGGTGTGTCCACTCACAGGATGAGTGGCGCTGCCCAATACTGTCACTATGGCGGTGTGTCCACTCACAGGATGAGTGGCGCTGCCCAATACTGTCACTATGGCGGTGTGTCCACTCACAGGATGAGTGGCGCTGCCCAATACTGTCACTATGGCGGTGTGTCCACTCACAGGATGACTAATGGGACGATAGAAACGATAAAAAATGACAAATGATAGAACTACAACCTATTAAGAACAGTAACGACCCACAAATAGTTACGTTTTCTATGCATCGGACTCTTTAAGTGGGTTGCTTGGGTTGGTACGTTTCTGGCCAGGTTAGAAGGTTGGGTTTTTGACGGAGTGACAAATGGTTTACTCTCGGTCGATCAAATGCTGCATTGAGGGATTAATCCCTGCATTGAGGGATTAATCCCTGCATTGAGGGATTAATCCTGGCATTGAGGGATTAATCCAGGCATTGAGGGATTAATAATGAAATATATCTCCTCCCTTGGTAGAAGTGATACCTGGAGAGCCGAGCATACCTGTAGAGGGTCTCGAGAGTTGGACTGGCCAATCCCGGCCTGAGGCAAGGCTCATCACACAGGTGTGGTCCCAAGTGTGGTCCCAGGTGTGGTCCCAGGTGTGGTCCCAGGTGTGGTCCCAGGTGTGGTCCCAGGTGTGGCCCCCAGGTGTGGCCCCAGGTGTGGCCCCCAGGTGTGGCCCCAGGTGTGGCCCCCAGGTGTGGCCCCAGGTGTGGCCCCCAGGTGTGGTCCCAGATGTGGCCCCCAGGTGTTATGTTACAATCCTGCGTCGCCTTGCTCCAATGGCTTCAGGAACCTGTACACCAGTTGAGAGGCGGGGCCAAGGAGCAGAAACTCAACCCTCGCAAGCACAACTAAGTCGGTATTTGATTTGCTCTTTAACGGCATGAGATGCGTTGTCCTCCCTCAGTCAGTCAGTCTGTCTCAGTCTCTCAGTCTCTTAGCTCGCTCTCTCTCTCTCTCTCTCTCTCTCTCTCTCTCTCTCTCTCTCTCTCTCTCTCTCTCTCTCTCTCTCTCTCTCTCTCTCTCTCTCTCTCTCTCTCTCTCCGGGTGACGGGTAGGCCTAGGTAGGATGACCAGGTGAGAGAGGAGGGAGACGTAAGGTATTGGGGCAAGTCATTCCAGGGTGGTAGCCTACAGGTACAGGCCAGGTGGGGAGTGGACATGGTGGGGGAGGCTGCTGGTGTCTCATGACGGTAAGGACAGGCGGGGAGGGGGGGGAGGGGTAAAGTAGGGGATTAGCTGGGAAAGTGTGGGTGTAGGAGTGGGGGTGTGGTGGGGGGGAGAGTGGGTGTAGTTGGGGAGAGTGGGGGTGTGGTGGGGGGGAGAGTGGGTGTAGTTGGGGAGAGTGGGGGTGTGGTGGAGT
>NW_025561509.1:0-87752 GCF_020424385.1 Procambarus clarkii | reverse complement strand
AAGAATGGAATAGCAAGGATAGAGAGGCAGTACAGGGGCTACTGAAGGGGTTACAGATGGAAGGGGCTGAACGAAACATTGAGAAGGTTTTCAGGTTGGGCTGGTACAACAAAGACAGAAACCGACTTGTAAAGGTGGTGTTTACAAACGAAACCACGAAGGAGGATATTCTCGACAGGAAGTGTCGACTGCAGCATGTGGAGGAATACAAGAAAGTATTCCTGCAGAGGGACAGGACGAAGGAGGAGAGAGCCAGGGCAGCAGAGGCAAAGAGGAAGTGCAGGAAGGGAGAAGCAAACCAGGAAATCACAGCCCCCAACACAACAGTCCTAGAGACAAGAGGCGAACCCAAAACCAGCATCCCAGCAACACCAGACGGGAGGGCAACCCCACCACCCCCCTGTGCATAGAAACCCTCCCTTCCCCTCACCCTACCTGCCCCCACCCAACCCTCCCTCCCCCCCCCACCCCATTCTTACCCTGTCATCCCTTCCCCATTCCCATCATGTCCCCCCTCCCACCTTTCCCCCCCTGTCCCCCCTCCCCCTACATCCCATACCCTCCCTATCCCTTTTCCCCCCTCACCCCGTATCCTCCATGTCCCCCCTATCTCCTTAACCCACACCCTACCTGTCCCCCCTTCCATGAAACCCCCACCCCTCACCCCAAACTCCCCTGAAACCCTGCAAACCCCCTCACAGATCATCTCACCCACTGAAAAGCTTCCCACACCAGTAGATATCTCGCCAAGAAAGGGACAAGAAAATGAATTGAAGAAAGTGAGCTTCAAGGTAATGTACACTAACATAGATGGAATTACAAATAAAACAAGTGAACTCGGAGAATGGGCACTAGAAGAAAACCCAGACATAATAGCACTCACAGAAAAAAAGCTATCAAACACCATAACAAACGCTGTGTTTCCACAGGGCTACTATGTAGTGAGGAAAGAGAGAAAAGGGAGAGGAGGATGTGGTGTAGCTTTGCTACTAAGAGAAGGTTGGAGTTTCGAAGAAATGGTAATTCAGAACTGTGAAGGTTTCAGTGACTACATATCAGGCTCCATAGCAACTGGAGGACAGAAAATTATAGTAGTAGTCATATATAACACCCCACCGAATATCAGAAGACCCAGACAGGAATATGATAGAAACAACTTGGCCACCATCAATATAATAGAGAGAGCAGCTTCTGTGGCTAGCAGGAACGGATCCATGCTACTAATCACTGGAGACTTCAACCATGGAAAGATAGATTGGGGGAACAGAGACCCACATGGAGAGCTAAGCTGCTGGATGTGGCAACAAGAAACTTTCTAAGTCAACACGTCAAGGGACCGACAAGAACGAGAGGAGGGGATGAACCAGCCTTGCTTGATCTGATATTTACCCTAAATGGGTCGGATATAAGGGAAGTTAAGTTGGAAGCCCCCTTGGGAATGAGTGATCATAGTGTATTGAGCTTTGAGTACCTGGTTGAGCTAGGAATTATCACCCCCAAAAAAGAACTGGGAAACAAAGGGCTGGCGTACCGAAAGGGAAACTATGAGGAGATGAATAAATTCTTATGGGATATACATTGGGACACAGAACTCGGAACCAAGTCCGTACAAGACATGATGGACTATGTCACCCAAAAATGTCAGGAGGCTTTAAGCAGGTTTGTCCCAGCCCAACAAGAACAAACAGAGAAGCAAAGGAAGAATCCGTGGTTTAATAGGGAATGTAAGAAAGCAAAGGAGCTGAACAAAAGGGCATGGAGGAACTTCCGTAATAACAGAACACCAGAAAGTAGAGAAAGAGATACCTGAGAACCAGGAACGAGTATGTTAGTGTGAGAAGAGCAGCTGAGAAAAGGTATGAAAATGATATAGCTAATAAAGCCAAGACCGAACCAAAGCTACTACACAGTCACATCAGGAGGAAGACAACAGTGAAGGAACAGGTGATGAAACTTAGGGTGGGCGAGGACAGGTACACAGAGAAAGACAAAGAGGTGTGTGAAGAACTCAACAAAAGGTTCCAGGAGGTCTTTACAATAGAACAGGGAGAAGTCATGGCGCTAGGAGAGGTGGCAGCAAACCAGGTGACCTTGGAAAGGTTCTAAATTACAAGAGATGAGGTAAAGAAGCACCTATTGGAGCTGGATGTGAGAAAAGCTGTTGGGCCGGATGGAATCTCACCATGGATATTGAAAGAGTGTGCAGGAGCACTTTGCTTGCCACTCTCCATAGTGTATAGTAGGTCACTGGAAACGGGAGACCTACCAGAAGTATGGAAGACTGCTAATGTAGTACCAATATTTAAAAAGGGTGACAGACAAGAGGCACTGAACTACAGGCCAGTGTCCTTAACTTGTATACCATGCAAGATGATGGAGAAGATTGTGAGAAAAAACCTAGTAACACATCTGGAGAGAAGAGACTTCGTGACAACCCATCAACATGGGTTCTGGGAGGGTAAATCTTGCCTTACAGGCTTGATAGAATTCTATGATCAGGTGACAAAGATTAAGAAAGAAAGAGAAGGATGGGCGGACTGCTTTTTTTTGGACTGTCGGAAAGCCTTTGACACAGTACACCATAAAAGGTTGATGCATAAGCTGGAGAAACAGGCAGGAGTAACTGTTAGGGCGCTCCAGTGGATAAGGGAGTACCTAAGCAATAGGAAGCAGAGAGTTATAGTGAGGGGTGAGACCTCAGATTGGCGTGAAGTCACCAGTGGAGTCCCACAGGGCTCTGTGCTTGGACCTATCCTGTTTCTGATATACGTAAATGATCTCCCAGAGGGTATAGACTCATTCCTCTCAAGGTTTGCTGACGACGCCAAAATTATGAGAATGATTAAGACAAAGGAGGACAGCTTGAGGCTTCAATAAGACCTGGACAAGTTGCAGGAATGGTCGAACAAATGGATGTTAGAGTTTAACCCAAGCAAATGTAATGTAATGAAGATAGGGGTAGGAAGCAGGAGACCAGATACAAGGTATCACTTGGGAGATTAGATACTTCAAGAGTCAGAGAGAGAAAGACCTGGGGGTTGATATCACGCCAGACCTGTCCCCTGAAGCTCATATCAAGAGGATAACATCAGCAGCATATGCCAGGTTGGCTAACATAAGAACGGCCTTTAGAAACTTGTGTAAAGAATCTTTCAGAACATTATATACCACATATGTCAGACCAATCCTGGAGTATGCGGCTCCAGCATGGAATCCATATCTAGTCAAGCATAAGACTAAACTGGAAAAGGTTCAAAGGTTTGCCACCAGACTAGTACCCGAGCTGAGAGGTATGAGCTACGAGGAGAGACTACGGGAATTGAACCTCACTTCGTTGGAAGACAGAAGAGTTAGGGGGGACATGATCACCACATTCAAGATTCTCAAGGGAATCGACAGGGTTGATAAAGACAGGCTATTTAACACAAGGGGCACACGTACTAGGGGTCACAGGTGGAAACTGAGTGCCCAAATGAGCCACAGAGATATTAGAAAGAACTTTTTTAGTGTCAAAGTGGTTGACAAATGGAATGCATTAGGAATCAATGTGGTGGAGACTGACTCCATACACAGTTTCAAGTGTAGATATGATAGAGCCCAATAGGCTCAGGAACCTGTACACCTGTTGATTGACGGTTGAGAGGTGGGACCAAAGAGCCAGAGCTCAACCCCCGCAAGCACAACTAGGTGAGTACACACACACACACACACACACACACACACACATAGATGTGTATATGACATGTATAGATGAACTGTAGAGGGCAGCAACTTTAGCGCATAGAATGAGAGCGAAGCTGCTGGTCATGGGGGACCTAAATCACGGAGAGATAGATTGGGAAACGAGGAATCCCCATGGCGGGGAGGAGACCTGGGGAGCGAAGCTGGTAGACGTTATTGACAGGAATTTCCTAACACAGCATGTGAAAGAAGGTACTAGGGAAAGAGGAGGGGATACGCCCAGCCTATTAGATCTCATTTTCACTCAGAATGTAGAAGACATCGAGCAGTTGGAACATGAAATACCACTAGGAGCTAGTGACCATTGTGTCCTAGTCTTTGACTACATAATGGAGCTTAAAATTGTGACCAAAGGACAAGAGGTCCGGGAAAGGAGACTTGATTACAGAAAAGGGGACTACAGAAGGATAAGGGACTACCTGGGAGAAGTGCAGTGGGAGGAAGAACTTAGAGGAAAAACAGTGCAAGGTATGATGAACCAAGTCATATTGAAATGCAAGGAGGCTGAAGAGAGATTTATTCCAACAATAAAGGAAAAAAGCAGGAGGGAATATAATAACCCACGGTTTAATAGACAGTGTCAGGAAGCAAAGGTGAGAAGCAGGAGGGAGTGGAGGAAGTACAGAAGACAAAGGACAGAGGACAACAGGATTAGATGTAACAGAGCTAGGAATGATTACATTAAAATAAGACGAGTGTCGGAAAGAAATTATGAGAATGATATTGCAGTCAAAGCGAAAAAACAACAAAAATTACTACATAGCCATATAAGAAGGAAGATGTCGGTAAATGACCAAGTGACAAGACTGAGGAAAACAGAAGGGGCATATACAGAAAGTGACAAGGAAATCTGCGAGGTACTGAATGCAAAATTCCATGGAGTGTTCAGAACCGAGCCTGAGCAGCTCCCATTGTTAGAAGAGATTACCCAAGATGAAAGACTATCAGATATAGAGGTGACAGCAGAGGATGTAATGAAACAGTTGACAACACTGGATGCAAATAAAGCTGTTGGACCAGACAAAGTATCACCGTGGATACTTCTGGTACTATACTACTGGTACCTCAAGGATCGGTGCTGGGACCAATCCTCTTTCTAATTTACGTAAATGATATGTTTACAGGAGTGGAATCATACATGTCAATGTTTGCGGATGACGCAAAATTAATGAGAAGAGTTGTGACAGACGAGGATTGTAGGATCCTCCAAGAGGACTTAAACAGGCTGCAGAGATGGTCAGGGAAATGGCTACTGGAGTTTAACACCAGTAAATGTAAAGTTATGGAAATGGGATCAGGTGACAGGAGACCAAAGGGACAGTACACAATGAAGGGGAACAGCCTACCTGTAACGATTCGAGAAAGAGACCTGGGAGTGGATGTGACACCTAATCTAACTCCTGAGGCACATATAAATAGGATAACGACAGCAGCGTACTCTACACTGGCGAAAATTAGAACTTCATTCAGAAACCTAAATGAGGAGGCTTTTAGGGTGCTTTACACTGCCTACGTGAGACCCGTCTTAGAGTATGCCGCGCCATCATGGAGCCCCCACCTGAAGAAACACATAAAGAAACTGGAGAAGGTTCAGAGGTTTGCGACGAGGCTTGTCCCAGAGTTACGAGGGATGGGATATGAAGAGCGGCTGAAGGAACTGAACCTTACGACACTAGAGAAAAGAAGGGAGAGAGGAGATATGATAGGGACATATAAAATACTCAGGGGAATTGACAAAGTGGAAATAGATGAAATGTTCACACGTAATAATAACAGAACAAGGGGACATGGGTGGAAACTGGAAACTCAGATGATTCACAGAGATGTTAGGAAGTTTTCTTTTAGCGTGAGAGTAGTGGAAAAATGGAATGCACTTGGGGAACAGGTTGTGGAAGCAAATACTATTCATACTTTTAAAACTAGGTATGATAGGGAAATGGGACAGGAGTCATTGCTGTAAACAACCGATAGCTAGAAAGGCGGGATCCAAGAGTCAATGCTCGATCCTGCAAGCACAAATAGGTGTTTACAAATAGGTGAGTATACACACACACACACACACACACACACACAGCAGCATCAATTGCCTGCAGGATTGGTTCAAGACTCTTAATCATGGGCGACTTCAACCATCAAAAGATAGACTGGGAGAATGGAGGACCCACATGGTGGTGCAGATACATGAAGAGCTAAACTCTTGGAAGTGGCAACAAGGAACTTTCTGAGCCAGCATGTCAGGGAACCCATAAGAGTAAGAGGCAATGATGAACCAGCTAGACTCGACTTGATATTCACCCTGAATGAGTCAGAAATAAGGGAAGTCAAAGTTGAAGTCCTCATAAGAATGAGTGAGCACAGAGTACTGACTTTTGAGTACTTGGTGGAGGTAGGCAAAACCTATCCAAGGATAGGATTGAAGGGAAAAAAACTAAATTATCGAAGAGGAAAATATGACGAAATGAGGCACTTCCTAAGGGGAATACCATGGGAAACAGAACTTAGAGACAAGACTGTGCAGGACATGATGGATTTTGTCACCCAGAAATGCCAGGAAGCTGCAGATAGGTTTATCCCGGTTCAAAAGGAGAGAAACGAAAAAAAAAAAAATCCATGGTTCAACCAGGAATGCAAGGTAGCGAAGCAACTGAATAAAAGAACACAGAGAAACTACAGAAATAACAGAACACCGGAGAGCAGGGAGAGATACCAGAAGGCCAGAAATGAGTACCTCAGATTGAGGAGGGAAGCCGAGAGACAGTATAAAAATGACATAGCGAGTAAAGCCAAGACTCAACCAAAGCTGCTCCACAGCCACATCAGGAGGAAAAAAGCAGTGAAGGAACAAGTGATGAAATTGAAAAAAAAGGGGAGAACAGATACACAGAGAGTGACAAGGAGGTGTGTGAAGAACTCAACAAGAGATTAAAAGAGGTCTTCACAATAGAACAAGGAGAAGCCCCTGCACCAAATGAGGAGGAGGCAAACCAAGCAACCTTGGAGGAATTTGACCTCACCAGTGATGAGGTCAAAAGGTGTCTGTTGGAGCTGGATGTGACAAAGGCTGTTGGGCCTGACAGAATCTCACCATGGATACTAAAGGAAGGTGCAGAAGAACTAAGTGTTCCACTCTCTATGGTGTATAACAGGTCACTGGAAACAAGATCTACCAGAAAGTTGGAAGACAGCTAACGTAGTCCCAATATACAAAAAGGGTAGCAGGCAAGAGGCACTGAACTACAGGCCAGTTTCCCTAACTTGTATACTATGCAAGGTAATGGAGAAGATCGTGAGGAAAAGGCTCGTAGAGTATTTGGAGGGAAATAACTTTGTAATGCACCACCAACATGGGTTCAGAGACGGTAAATCGTGCTTTTAAATCTAGTAACCTAGTAACCTAGTAAATCATAGGTTTACTAGAATTCTATGACCAGGACACAAAAATTAGGCAGGAAAGGGAAGGTGTGAGCCGACTGCATTTTCCTGGACTGCCAGAATGCCTTTGACACAGTACCCCATAAAAGGCTATTAAAAAAGTTGGAGCAACAGTCAGGAGTAAACGAGAAGGTGCAAGAATAGATAAGGGAGTACTTAAAAAACAGGAAACAGCGAGTAACGGTGAGGGGGGAGACATCAGAGTGGCGAGATGTCACCAGCGGACTCCCACAGGGCTCAGAACTTGGACCCATCCTGTTTCTAATATATGTAAACGATCTTCCAGAGGGTATAGACTCATTCCTCTCAATGTTTGCTGATGATACAAAAATTATAAGAAGAATCAAGATGGATGAAGATAGACAGAGACTACAGGATGACCTGGACAAACTGGAGGAATGGTCTAGAAAATGGTTGCTAAAGTTCAACTCAGGAAAGTGTAAAGTAATGATATTAGGCAAAGGGAGCAGGAGGCTGAACACAAGGTACCACCGGGGAGGTGAATTCCTGCAAGAGTCAAATAGAGAGGGGTTGATATCAAACCGAACCTTTCGCCTGAGGCCCACATCAAAAGGATATCATCAGCGGCATATGCTAGACTGGCCAACATAAGAATTGCCTTTAGAAACTTGTGTAAGGAATCGTTCAGGACCCAGTATACCACTTATGTCAGACCAATCCTGGAATATGCAGCGCCAGCCTGGAGTCCATACCTAGTTAAACAAAAGACAAAGTTAGAGAAGATTCAGAGGTATGCCACCAGGCTCGTCCTGGAACTGAGAGGAATTAGCTACGAGGGATGGCTAAAGAAGCTGAACCTCACATCCCTGGAAAACAGAAGAGTAAGGGGAGACATGATAACCACCTTCAAAATTCTCAGGGAAATTGACAGGGTGGACAAAGGCAAACTCTTCAGCACGGGTGGGACACGGGAACAAGGTGACACAGGTGGAAATTTAGTACCCAGATGAGCCACAGAGACGTTAGCAAGAATTTTTTCAGTGTCAGAGCAGTTAATAAATGGAATGCTCTAGGAAGTGATGTGGTGGAGGCTGACTCCATACACAGTTTCAAATGTAGATATGATAGAGCCCAGTAGGCTCAGAAACCTGTACACCAGTTGATTGACAGTTGAGAGGCGGGACCAAAGAGACAAAGCTCAACTCCCGCAAGCACAATTAGGTGAGTACACACAAAATGCTTATTTTGGAAAACTGCAATAATAAAGAACTCAAGAACCACCTGGACGCGGTAGAAATATGGGTCGCAACATTAGTGCAAACTACCGAAAAAGCTCCTGGATCCACCATATAGGAGACAAAATGGGGGAAATAAGAAAAGATACATCAAGACGTCTCGTCCAGGTTTTCTTCCCCAACGAGGCGGATAGTGAGATCTTAGAGTAAGAAATTCCATTTGGAGCCAGTGATCTTTGCCTCCTAGTCTTTTATAATAGTGTAGAACTTAAGGCAAAAATCAAGACGATTTGAGAAGTAAAGAAAGCAATAAAAGCCTTCATAAATTCTATAATACACAATGAAAGAATACCTGTAGTGGGGAGACGTGATTTTTTGTTGTATCTTGAGGTCATTGTATCTGGTTAGTTTTTTATGTTTTAGCTCCGTTCCTACTTTTACCCAAACCGATTATTTTCCACATATACCAGATTGCTATTAACATAGGTTTCTTGGTCACGGATGGCGCAACAGACCATGGAAACTTCAGGTGTGTGAGACTGAGATGATTGTGCTTGCGTCTTCTTGCAGGTGTGTGCGACATGGACAACAGTGTTAGTGTCTCCTAGCAGGTGTGTGTTTATGTGCGACCAGGACTGTGTGTTGCGCATATTAAGCTGTTATGAACGCTTTCACATAAGATCATTCTTATTCTGAATTATTTGTAAATCGCTTCGTGTAAATTATAGTTTTAACGTTGGCTTCCTGTAAATCTGGACTCTTTAAACCTTGAAGACAATATAAGCAATAATCTCGACTATAAGACGGATGGTCGCATATCCTCTTCCCTAAATAAGTGAATTCATATGTACCTTAACGAGACGTGCAATATACAGGTCTATCAACACATAAATAAAAACGAATACTTCATGATAAAAAGAAGAACGATTGTCGTATCAAACATCTTTACTCTTAATTAAAATCCACATCACGTTTCGAGTACATCGTCGTATTCATCATCAGATCTAAAATACAGAAATATTGACCTAGCGTTAAGTCATGAATTCAAATTGATCCGCAAAAGAAGAAACTAATACTGAATAAAGGCTATTTACTGCAAGACAAGATATAAAGTAATGACCCAAATTAAAAGAAAAAAAGAACAAACTAAAAAATTCGACTTACCTGACGATTTAAAAATGTAGGATTTGACAAGTACTTAACAAAGACAGTCAGTACTAATTTGAAATTACAGTTGTAAACAAAGTAATTCAGAAACTTATTCAAGCAAAAAATAGTTAAAACACATTATAGATTACCAATTACACACTTTATAAAAACTCAAATATTACACAATAATAAACACCAAATATACTCAGTACCTTAATATATCAGAAATAAATGTAAGACAAGACCTCACTCAAAATAAGCGCCAAAAACTCAAATCAAGGGGGCGGAGACTAAAAATAATAGAGTCAAGAAGCAGCACAAGCAAAAGGAAAATATAAAGTAAGTAAGTAATTATCAAAAGAAGGCACCAAACCGGGAAGGCTATGTAGAACCATCAAATGCGCAAAATAATCAGAGGGCGCTAAATATCACCAAGGATGCCAATACGAGAACAAAAACGCATAAGGCGAACGATATCAAAGGTATCCGAGTCACCAAGAATTCTATTGAGGGACAGGTGACCGCGAGGGCCGGTCGGAAAGCAAGACATACGCTCGTCCTGGAAGTCAGGACATTCAAGAAGGACATGCACGACCGTAAGAGGGACAATGCAACTAGGACAATAAGGAGCTGGGCGGCGCTCCATCAAGTGACCATGGGTTAAGCGAGTATGGCCAATACGCAACCTCGCCAGAGCTGTTTCCCATCGCCGGTTACGGTGGTAGGAGGATGGCCACGAGGAAACACAACATTTAAGAGTACGTAGTTTGTTACCAGTAACAGACGACCAAGAAGCCTGCCAACGGGTAAGGACGGAGGAATGGATAACCGGGTAAAAGTCGGAATATGGAATACCTTTACGAGAGACGGAACAAGAGCGGACAGCTTCCTTGGCGGCAGCATCCGAACGCTCATTTAAAGACATACCAATATGGCTGGGAACCCAACAAAACTCAACCGACTTAAATTTACTGTGAACAAGAAACAGCCAATGCTGGATCTCGACAACTACTGGATGAACCGGATTAAAAGACCTGAGAGCCAGGAGGGCACTACGAGAGTCAACAACAACTACAAAGGAATACTGACAACGAGAAAGCAGGAGACGAAGAGCATAGAGAATAGCATAAGGCTCCGCTGTAAAGATGCTAGTCTCCGGAGGTAAGCGACTCATATAAGTGCGATCAGGAAAAACAACAGAGTAGCCAACACCGTCAGCAGACTTAGACCCATCGGTGAAGACAGAAATGGAGCGGGAGTGAGAAGAAAAGTGCTCAAGGAAAAGGCGTTTTAGAACCGTAGGAGGGGTAAAAGCTTTAGTGATACGGGTCAAGGAAGTACAAAACCGCGGAAGAGGGACTCTCCACGGGGGCAAAGAAGGAACAACACGAGGAGAAACATTAGAAATATGAACGGAAAGAGAATCCTGTAGGCGAGATAACCGGACAGAAAGAGGGAGGTGGTGAAAAGGAACAGGAACCGCAGGAGGGGTAAAAGTTAAAGCACGACAGAGGCGAGAGGAAGGATGTTGTAAGGACCGCGCAAGATAGCGAAGACAGTAGCAATCACGGCGGTCTTGGAGAGACAGGAAGCCAGTGTCAACATACAAGCTAAGGACGGGAGTCGAACGAAAGGCACCAGAACTGAGGCGCAACCCAGTATAATGCAAAGCATCAAGACGGCGAAGAGTAGAAGGAGAAGCAGATGAGTAAGCAGGGCAACCATAATCGAGCTTAGACAGGACGAGAGAGGAATGTAAAGCAAGGAGAGTGCGCTTATCTGCCCCCCAAGAAGTATGGGACAAGACCCGAAGGAGGGTAAGGGCCTTAGAGCACTCAACACTGAGGTAAGAGATATGGGGAGACCAAGACAAACGAGTGTCAAGGAATAACCCCAAAAGCTTCGCGGAATCTTTGTACTCAAGGGGATGACCATAAAGTGACAAAGAGGGACGAAGAACGACCCGTTTCCGCGTAAAAGTCATGGCACAAGTCTTAGAAGTAGAGAACTTGAAGCCATGATCAGTGGCCCAAGACGACACGGCATCAATTGCAAGTTGAAGCCGGCGCTGAAGGAAAGGCGAATCATCACCCTGACAGCAAAGGGTAAGATCATCGACATAGAGAGCGGAGAAGACACCTGAAGGAAGAGAGGAAAGAAGACCATTGAGGGCAACCAGAAAAAGAGTAGTGCTCAGAACACTACCTGGGGCACACCTTTGTATTGCTGAAAAGAGGCAGAGAGAGCGGTACCAACGCGCACCCGAAAGGAACGACGAGAGAGGAAGCTGCGGAGAAAGAGAGGGAGATGACCACGAAGGCCAAAAGAATGAAGTTGCGATAGAATATGATATCGCCAAGTGGTGTCGTAAGCCTTTTCTAGGTCAAAAGGACGGCAACAACGGAGGTCCTCGCAGCAAAAGCAGTACGAATATAGACCTCCAAGTTCACTAGAACATCTGTCGTGCTGCGGCACTTGCGGAAACCAAATTGAGAAGGGGAGAGGAGGTGACGGTGTTCCAGGAACCACATCAGATGAACGTTAACCATACGTTCAATGAGTTTGCAGACACAACTTGTGAGGCACCAGAGACCCCGGTTTGCGAACAGGGAGGACAATGGCATCGAGCCAGTCCTCAGGGACTGACGACGACTCCCAGATCCGATTATACAGACTCAGTAAATACTGAGACGTGCACGGAGGGAGATGTCGAAGCATCTCATAATGAATACCATCGGAGCCCGCCTCCGTAGAACCGCAGAGGGCCAGGGCAGAACGAAATTCAGAGAGAGAGAAGAGATCATTATAGGGAAGCTGAAGACGAGTGCAGAAATCTAAAGGACGAGACTCAAGGACAGGTTTACGAAGAAGGAAAGATTGGGGAAGATGAAGACCAGAGCTAACAGAAGAAAAGTGGGAACCCAGTTCGGAAGCGACCTGCAACGGGTCTGCCACAAGAGTATCATGGAGGTGAAGGACCGGTGAAACATCGGGAATGAACTTACCCGCTATCTTGCGGATACGCTTCCAGATCTGGGGCAGAGGAGTTTCGGACGTAATTGTTGAGACATAGGATGCCCAACATTCACGTTATCCGTACGGATGGCCCTACGGGCCACCGCACTCACTTTCCGAAAGAAAAGAAAAGAATCGGCCGTCTGCCGACGGCGGTGCCTCTTCCAGGCTGCACGCTTACAGCGGACAGCCTGGGCACAATCCGCATTCCACCAGGGAACGCACTTCCGCGGACCCCGAGAGGAAGAGCGAGGAATAGAGCGGACGGCAGCGGTGAAGACAGTGTCATGAAAAAGGAGGAGAGCGCGAGGGAGAGGCAGAAGGGAGAGGTCAGAGAGAGCAGCACTGAGGGTAAACAGGTTCCAGTCCGCTTTAGCAAACTGCCACCTAGGAAAAGAGAGGGAAGGGCGAAACGAGAAAAAGGAAACAAGGATAGGGAAATGATCGCTGCCATGGAGGTCATCAAGAACCTGCCACGTGAAATCTTAGTAAAGAGAAGAAGAGCAGAGAGAAAGATCAAGACAGGAAAGGGTGCGAGTTCGAGAGTTCAAATGAGTGGGCTCACCAGAATTCAGGAGAGACAGGGAAGAAGAGAGGAGAAACGGCTCAAGAAGGCGACCCCGGGTATTCGTCAGAACATCACCCCAAAGAGAATGACGACGATTGATGTTACCCAGCAGGAGCACAGGCTCCGGCAAGGAGTCCAAGAGGTGTTTCAAATCATGAAAAGAAAGCGGGACACTCGGGAAGAGATAAATGGAACAAACTGTGTACCATTTCCCCACAAAGATACGAGCAGCAGAACAATGGAGCGGCAAAGGAAAAAGTAAAGGAACAAAGGGAACATCAGCGCGGATCAAGAGAGCAGAAGAATTAGGAGCCCCAGCAACAGCTGGGGGGGGGGGGAGAGAGAGAAAGGAATAGCCACGAAAAAGACCAGGACGAGCACCAAGCATCGGCTCCTGGAGACAGACACAAAGGGGCGAAAACCGCGAAATCAGAAGTTGGAGTTCGAGGAAATTGGCTTAATAACCTCGAACGTTACATTGAAGAATAGACATCGACGAGAAGGGAAAGGACAACAACAGAGAGCAAGGAAGAAACAAAGGCGAAAGAGCAACACAGCACGTTAAAGAATATCAGGGTCAGCAAAGTCAGGGTTAGGGGGCATGGGTAAACTGAGCAAAGACGGAGGGAAGGAAGCGGGAGAACAGACCAGAGGTGGGCGGGCGGGGTCCGGAGGAGGGGGAAGAGCAGGAGACAACGGAGGGGAGCAGTCAAGAACAGCAGCAAGAAGAGGGGGAGTAGAAAGAGTAGAGCGCACCTCAGCAAGAGCAGCAACCGAAAGGGAAGCAGGGGCCAAAGAAACCTCCATAGCAGGAACAGGGGGCGCAAGCACAGAAATGGGAGGGGAAGGAGCAACAGAGCCAGAAGTAGGGGCCAAGGAAGAAAGCGAAGCCTTCTTACCTGCCGGGGAGGAGGAAGGAGAGGAGCCAGGCTTACGCTTCTGACTTAAAGAGACCGGTGTCCCAGCAACTACGTACTGGGCAACGGATTCCAGCGTCTCAACAGGAGAAGCTGAACGAGAGCACACACGACGGCCGTTAGGAGAGCGATGGACATCCGCCTGCACCGACAGGCGGCAGGGAGAGCCAATAGATGGAGGAAGAGGATGGGAAGGAGGATCGGAGGGAGACGAGGAAGAAGACACAGGAGACATGACAGACCGGGTAGAAAGAAGGGGAACCCCAGACAGAGGACCAGGAGGGGGACCTTTCGGGACAGAACTCAAAGGAACAGAGGAGGGGGCAGTGGGCGTATCAGGGTCCAAGGCTCGGAAACGGTTGTGAGTCTGAGGAAGGTGGGAAGGACGAGGAGAGGAAGAGCGCAACACGCGAGCACAAGAGATGTTAGTATAATGCAGGAGCCGGCGAACCTGGCGTCTCGCCTCAGGAAAAGATAAACGCTCCCGGTGCTTCAGGTTGAGGACGGCTGCCTCAAGCTTGTAATGGACACAGGCACGGGAGAAGGGAGGATGGGCCTCATCGCAGTTGAGGCAGCGAGCTTGGGGAGAAGTGCACTCTGACTTAGAGTGACCTTCACTCCCACACAAAGGACAGAGAGAGACAGTCCCAGAGCAGCGGAGGGCACCATGCCCAAACCTCCAGCACTTGTTACACAGCCGAGGAGAAGGAATATACTCCTGGACAGAGCACCTAGCACCAGCAAGAATGACAGAGGATGGAAGGGTCCTACCATCAAAGGTGATCTTTACAACACGAAGGGGTTGACGGCGACGACCACGAGGGAGACGAGTAAACGAGTCAACCTGGAGGACAGAATGGCCTTGGGCATCAAGGATATGCCGAATATCATCTTGGCAATCCTGCAGATTCCGAACACCGGTTGCAACATGGGGCGGGAGGAGAATAGTGCCAACACTGGCATTCATCTGAACATTCTTGGAGACCCGAACAGGGATCTCGCCAAGGCAAGACAAGGCTGCCAAGCAGGAAGCTGCATCCTGAGAAGGAGCAGCAACGACACGTGTACCGAGACGAGTGGTGTTGAAGGTAACAGACGCATCCACGGAATCAACAAGATGCCGATGGAGGGAGAAATCGTCAGGAGGCGCAGAATCAAGAGGGAGGAGATCAAAGTATTTGGCCCATGAAGCGAGACCAAACAAGGCCTGATACGCGGCAGTACGAGAAGGAATCGAGCGAGTGCGGCCGGGGTGCGAACAGCGTTGAGAACCCCCAGAGAGAGAGGAGTTAAAAGGCGCAGTAATCACAACGAGAGACTTAGCCGCACCAGGGGACGAAGTGGTCACCACTGGAGGCTGGAGGCTCGACCCAACCACAGGGGAGGGAGGGGAGCTTGGGGAAGAAGTCAGGACGGTCAAAGGAGGAGCAAGGTCGGGGCCCAACGCAGCAGGAGCTACAGAGCCTGGTCTTCCAATACAGGCCGACTCGGGGGCTTGGTCGCCCACCCCACGAGCCTGAGAGGGTACAACGGAAACATTTATCGACATAGAGACGAAAAGAAAGAAATTCATCCACGAATGTGCCCCCATACCCACCATGGAGCCACAATTAGAGGCAGGACACCCAATAGGAAGCTATCGTCGATCATGCCGGGGCCCCCTAGGGGTGCGTCGTGATTATACGCCCCATAAACGCCACCTTAAGAACCGTCAGTCCGTCGAGATCGGGTTCAGCGACGAAAGGGGGATTGACAATAAAAGGTTCCCCTCGCTCGAGACGTCGGGTACAACAGTTCTACGGGTGCAAGAGCACCCGGGCGTCAAAATAGAAGAAGTCCAAAGAAAGATCCAAAACAAGCAAAAGGTCAGCAGGAAACGACAAGCAGATAGGAGAAGAGGGGGGAGAAAAACGAAACAGAAGGAAAAGGAAAAGGTGCTCAGCACAATTGGAGAGGACGGCAGCAGGAGCACAAGGCTAGAAAAGGACAGAGGACTGCCCCAAGGAGCATCACACTCCGGCAGCCGCCCACTAAGCCCCCTTCACGGCATCAACGAGCTGAGCGGCGAGGGGAGGGGGGAAATATAAACTTAAAGTTTATATACAACTGTTAATAATATAAAACTGTTCAGCTGAACTTTTTTGTATTCAAGAGAGGCTGCAACTCTCTGATATATATATAGAGATTCCATCACACGCAGGTTAGACTGGAGACTCATGCATGTATCCAAGGTTTTAAAGTCAGACTCATGCAAAGAATAGTTCGTCTCAAAACATTGTTACTGTGACATTTACTGCTTCGTGTAGACTTCATTATTTTTTAGTCCCCCCTTCATTTTATTTTTATGATGCATATCTTGAATGATATTTTTGCTGAATTCTGCTGTGAATAATAGATTTTTTTTATTATGTAATATTGTATTTTTATAATGTGCATTATTGGTAATCTGTAATGTGTTTAATGCTTCTTTGTTTGTATAAGTTTTAATTATATGCTTTACAATTGTAATTTTTAATTAGTATTTGCTGACTTTGCTGAATGTTTGGCAAATCCTACGTTGCCAGTATAAGTCATGTAAGTTGAGTTTTTGAGTTTGTTCCTTTTTGTTAATTGGTATCCTTACTTTGTCCTGTCTTGTAGTAAGTAACACTATTCAATTTGAGTTTCATGTTTTGTGTTAATATGATTTTATGGCATGTTTCTTCAATAGTCTTATACATATATATATGAGTTCTTTAGAAATTGTAATACTGCTGAGGGGTTAGTCACAGTAACGGAGTTTAAATAATGAAAGTCAGAGTAACGGGGCTGGAATAGTTTGTCACAGTAACGTGGATGAGCAGTAAGTCACAGTATCGTGGCTGGAGCAGTAAGTCACAGTATCGTGGCTGGAGCAGTAAGTGACAATAAAGTGGCTGAAACAGAAAGTTACAGTAACGTGGATACAACAGTAAGTCACAGTAACATGAGTGAAACAGTAAGACACAGTAACGGGACTGGAACAGGAAAACTCACAGTAACGGAGCTGGATCATTACCGGAATTGGAAGAATAAGGCTTCAATGACAGGCCAGGAAGAGCAAAGCAATCGTTATGTAACACGAACAGTGGTCATTGTAATACAGTTGGAACAATGATCATAATAACGAAGCAGGAACAGCAGTCATAGTAACGTAGCAGGAACAGCAGTCATAGTAACAATGCGCGAACAGCAGTCCAAGTAACGTTGCAGGAACAGCAGTCATAATAACGTAGCATGAACAACAGTTAAGTAATGAAGCAGGAACAGCAGTCATAATAGCGTAGCAGGAACAACAGTTACGAAATGTAGCAGGAACAGCAGTTTAGTTACGTTGCAGGAACAGCAGTTTAGTAACGTAGCAGGAACAGCAGTTTAGTAACGTAGCAGGATCAGCCTTAAAAGTAACATAGCAAGAACAGCAATTCAAGTAACGTAGCAGGAACAGCAACGTAGCAGGAATTGCAGTCATAATAACAGAGCATGAACAGCAACGTAGCAGGAATTGCAGTCATAATAACGGAGCATGAACAGGTTATAGTAAGGTAGCAGGAACAGCAGTCATAATAACGTAGCAGGAACATCAATTAAGTAATGTAGCAGGAACAGCGGTCATAATTGCGTAATAGGAACAGCAGTTACGTATTGTAATAGAAACAGCAGCTAAGTAACGTAGCAGGAACAGCAGTCATAATAACGTAGCAGGAACATCAATTAAGTAATGTAGCAGGAACAGCGGTCATAATAGAGTAATAGGAACAGCAGTTACGTATTGTAATAGAAACAGCAGCTAAGTAACGTAGCAGGAACATCAATTAAGTAATGTAGCAGGAACAGCGGTCATAATAGCGTAATAGGAACAGCAGTTACGTATTGTAATAGAAACAGCAGCTAAGTAACGTAGCAGGAACAGCAGTTAAGTAACGTAGCAGGAACAGCAGTTAAGTAACGTAGCAGGAACAGCAGCTAAGTAACGTAGCAGGAACAGCAGTTAAGTAACGTAGCAGGAACAGCAGTTAAGTAACGTAGCAGGAACAGCAGCTAAGTAACGTAGCAGGAACAGCAGCTAAGTAACGTAGCAGGAACAGCAGTTAAGTAACGTAGCAGGAACAGCAGTTAAGTAACGTAGCAGGAACAGCAGTTAAGTAACGTAGCAGGAAGAGCAGTTAAGTAACGTAGCAGAAACAGCAGCTAAGTAACGTAGCAGGAACAGCAGCTAAGTAACGTAGCAGGAACAGCAGTTAAGTAACGTAACAGGGACAAATGAACACTGTGCCAGAACATAACAAACAAGAAAACGCACTTGTGGGCTCGTTACTGGGTAGTGATGACAACACAACTTTGATAACATTATTATCTGTCGATAAAGAGCTCCTTATTTAATGTTATTGCGCTTCCAGGTATACTTTCGCACAATTGAGCGTATTTCACATTTTCTGATTTGGCACAAATAAAATAATATATCCTCATTGGAATTTTAATTGAATTGAATTATCAGGGGAAAGCACCAAGTCATTCCGAATATATAGCACTTGAAAGGGATTAGGATAAGGATTTGGGATGGGGCGGCGGGAGGAGGGAGAAATGGAGCCTAACCACTTGGACTGTCGGGGATTGAACGCCGACCTGCATGAAGCGAAACCGTCACTCAACCGTCCGGCCCAAGTGGTTGGACTATTCGCAATGGATATGTTATGATGCGTTAGAAAGATGAAGGCAATGTTAATTGAAGAAGCGGTTAATTTAGCCGTGAGAGGTCAGATTATCACTGGGAGGGCATCAGTTTTGACAGGCGAGGACGGTAGTAGTTGTTTATACCAGTTCCTGTGTCCTTCTGTCTCTCTGTATCCTTCTGTCTCTTGTCTCTCTGTATCTGTCTGTCTCTACACAACTCTCTGTGTCTCCTATCATCAGTCAGAGAATGTTGTGAGAGCGTCGCCCAAGTCGTTCCGGCCGTCTGCTCTCCTCCCGTCGTCTTGGCCTCACAGAACACAATCTTGTCTGGACACTAAACAACGGAGCCGAGGTCCTAATACCTCCTGCCGAACCCTGACCCGACTGTGTTTGCTCGACGGGAACGAGAGCTCGTAGGGCTCACTGCGAAATACGGCTCTCAATATGTTGTCAACACGAACGTTTGGCTAGCACTGTGAAGCCCGTTGGCGTAGTGCTATTAACACGGCAGGTGCAGGGTTGTTGAACAAGCTGGCGTAGTGCTGTGAAGCCAGCTGCTCCTCTCTGAGTTAACAGTTGCAGAGATATGAATGAGTTCCTCATCCTATCTTTAAGATGATGAATTTGTAAGGTTTCTTTGTACCGATTTCACGATGTTTTAGTGGAATGATCAACTTCCGTTTGGTTATTTTCGAAGTTGTGAAGGTTTTACTAGAGAATAAGCAACACCGAAGTCTGAATATTCTTTTGGCCTCGCCTGGAAGCGAGCAAACTTCACGAGGCTCCAAACCGGAGAGGAAGACGAACTCGACCACAACCACAGACCACCAACTTGCCCCCTGCAGCCTCATATATTATTATGAGTGTCAACACCCACTGGTGTTGTTGGTAAGAGTCAATGTTACCACACCAATACCCGCTAGTTGTCGTGGAACGAACCAGTTTTAATGGCAGAAACCGATTGTTGCAATGACACGAACCTGTTTTATTAAGGCACAATCCACCAATTGCAGGAGCAAGAACCAGTGTTTAATTAGCTGGGCCAGACAGTCACAGATGCATGATCCTGCAGTTGCCTGGGAGAAAACATTGCTCTATGTGCATATCCCAACGGTAGCCGCGGCAGCTTTAAGGAACGTATAAAAGGCTAAAACAACACGAAGGATGTAGCCCTCAATCTAAGCACATAGGTGTGACGTCGACCAAGCTCACGAGGCGTTTGACCTGTCATCTTCAATCAGGTGTCCTTTAAAACTCATGAGACAAGCCCATGACATCACCTTAACAAGAGAAATGTTGAATAAAAATAATTGTATAATAGACAAAACCCAAGATGCAAGAAAATTTCAAATTCTTGAAGTAATCCACATAAGAGTAGAAAACCCCATATACATACCCAAATAACGGAACTATTAACTCTCCCCCACCATTAGAGTAAGAACCAGACCAGAACACGTAGATGCCAACGTTGACGACACTGCTCAATACGGAACGCCCTCTACACCGGATTATTCATGAATGTGTTTCCACCCTTTTCTTCGCCTTATTCTTCACCCTTTTACGTCTTAATCTTCACCCCTCTATGCCCTATTCCTCTCGCATTAGTATTTGTATGTACCTGACATCCCTAATGGTATAAATAAAATACGTCTAGTACTGTCCCATCACTTGAGCATGAACCATGTAGGTTCGAATCGTTGTGTAACTTTATAATAAGTGAAATACACTCTACAGTTGATTATTTCTTTTAGTTTACCTCGAACAAAGATGTCATTTGGAGAAATCCTCTTCCAATTAAGCCAAGATGAAAGTACACTAGTCAGAAGGATAGAAGTCCTAGACAAGAAAATAATCACTACAGAATATGCAGTCATATGAAGTGAAACATGTCTAAAGGAAAACCTGCTACCAGTATACACACACACACACACACACACACACACACACACACACACACACACACACACACACACACACACACACACACACACACACACACACACACAGGATGCCAGGAATGCCAGGAATGAATATGTCAGGATGAGAAGAGAGGCTGAAAGACAATACGAAAATGACATCGCAAGCAAGGCAAAGACTCAGCCTAAATTGTTGCATAGCCACATTAGGAGAAAAACAACAGTAAAGGAACAGGTTATGAGATTAAGGATAGGGGCGGAAGGATTCACTACAAATGACAAGGAAGTGTGTGAGGAATTGAATAAGAAATTCCAGGAGGTCTTCACCTTAGAACAAGGAGAAATTCCAGAGGTAAGTGAGGGAATAGCTAACCAGGAACCACTGGAAGAGTTTGAGATTACCAGTGGGGAAGTAAGGAAGTGTTTACTAGAGTTGGACGTGACGAAGGCTATAGGCCCAGATGGAATCTCCCCTTGGGTTCTAAAGGAAGGAGCAAGAGAACTGAGCCTACCACTCTCCATAGTGTATAACAAATCACTGGCAACAGGGGAACTGCCAGATACTTGGAAAGCAGCTAACGTAGTCCCGATATACAAGAAAGGGGATAGACAGGAGGCACTGAACTACAGGCCAGTGTCCCTAACCTGCATACCATGCAAGCTGATGGAGAAGATTGTGCGAAAAAAACTAGTGGAGCATCTGGAGCGAAGGAACTTTGTAACACAGCATCAACATGGGTTCAGGGATGGCAGGTCCTGCCTCACAGGGTTACTTGAATTCTACGACCAGGCAACAAAAATAAGGCAAGAAAGAGAAGGGTGGGCAGACTGCATATTTTTGGATTGTCAGAAAGCCTTTGATACAGTGCCACACAAGAGGCTAGTGCGAAAGTTGGAGATGCAGGCTGGAGTGAGAGGGAAGGTACTCCGGTGGATAGAGGAATACCTAAGCAACAGGAGACAACGAGTCTGTGTGAGGGGTGAGGTCTCAGATTGGCGAGACGTCACAAGTGGAGTCCCGCAGGGGTCAGTCCTTGGACCTATACTGTTTCTGGTATATGTAAATGATCTCCCAGAGGGTATAGATTCGTTCCTCTCAATGTTTGCCGACGATGCAAAAATTATGAGGAGGATTGAAACAGAGGATGATAGTAGGAGGCTACAAGATGACCTGGATAGACTGAGTGAATGGTCCAACAAATGGCTGTTGAAGTTCAACCCGAGTAAATGCAAAGTAATGAAACTAGGCAGTGGAAACAGGAGGCCAGGCACAGGATACAGAATAGGAGATGAAGTACTTAATGAAACAGACAGAGAGAAAGATCTAGGAGTTGATATCACACCAAACCTGTCTCCTGAAGCCCACATAAAGAGAATAACGTCTGCGGCATATGCGAGGCTGGCTAACATCAGAACGGCGTTCAGGAACCTGTGTAAGGAATCATTCAGAATCTTGTACACCACATATGTAAGACCAATCCTGGAGTATGCGGCCCCAGCATGGAGCCCGTACCTTGTCAAGCACAAGACGAAGCTGGAAAAAGTCCAAAGGTATGCTACTAGACTAGTCCCAGAACTAAGAGGCATGAGTTATGAGGAAAGGCTGCGGGAAATGCACCTCACGACACTGGAAGACAGAAGAGTAAGGGGGGACATGATCACAACCTACAAAATCCTCAGGGGAATCGACCGGGTAAACAAGGACGAACTTTTCAACACTGGTGGGACGCGAACAAGGGGACACAGGTGGAAGCTGAGTACCCAAATGAGCCACAGAGACGTTAGAAAGAACTTTTTCAGTGTCAGAGTAGTTAGCAAATGGAATGCATTAGGAAGTGATGTGGTGGAGGCTGACTCCATTCACAGTTTCAAGTGTAGATATGATAGAGCCCAATAGGCTCAGGAATCTGTACACCAGTTGATTGACGGTTGAGAGGCGGGACCAAAGAGCCAGAGCTCAACCCCCGCAAGCACAATTAGGTGAGTACAATTAGGTGAGTACACACACACACACACACACACACACACACACACACACACACACACACACACACACACACACACACACACACACACACACACACACACACACACACACACACAAACACACGCACACACACATATTATTCTTCACCTCCGGGGGCACACGTATTATAATACGTGTGCCGCTTTAACACAAGGGGCACATGCACTATGGGACACAGGTGGAAACTGAGTGCCCAAATGACCCACAGAGATATTAGAAAGAACTTTTTTAGTGTCAGAGTGATTGACAAATGGAATGCATTAGGAAGTGATGTGGTGGAGGAAGACTCCATACACAGTTTCAAGTGTAGGTATGAAATAGCCCAATAGGCTCAGAAACCTGTACACCTGTTGATTGACGGTTGAGAGGCGGGACCAAAAAGCCAGAGCTCAACCCCTGCAAGCACAATTAGGTGAGTACATACACGCACACACACCAAAACACACACACACACACTGTTACGGACCCGAGCCCAGCGTCCGAGCACGGAGCAGTGACGACCGCGCCATCTGTGGGTCAGCTCCCGAATCCCCCTCCAAATGGACGGCGCCATCTAGTGAGGACAGGATATACCAGCCACGAGGGCTAGTTTCCCATCCCGATCAGCTCATAACACAGCCGCTGCTGACCTCTGGTGAGGTGATGTTTAGACAGCAGCGCCATCTAGGAAGTGGATAGGTGGGCGTTTGTGTCTAAGCCTGTAAGTGAGGTGCCCTAGAGTGTAACCGGTACTGATGATGTGTCTGATTACAGAGTCGACCTGGGACTGCTGTAATGAACGTTGGATCGGTCTACCCAAGGCAGTCGAAGAGTCTCCACGTGTTTGCTGCAGCAGCTGTGAGTCACCCGCCCCCCCCCCCCCCCCCGGATGAACACTGTGGTGTTAGCCTGCCTGTGACGTGGCAGTTGAGGGATTGTCGTACCCAGGGCTGACTGGTGGAGACGCTTAACCACTGCGGTGTTGTGGTGAGGAGGATTGAAGGATTCATCGTGAGGCCACAAGAGGACCAAGGGCTTAGCATCGTTGAGCACCGTGAACGTCCAGAGTCTTCAGAGGAAGACTACATTGTACATAATAGTGTTTATACCTCCCCTGTGTGATAAGATATATATTATTTATGGTGATGGTGACAATTATATTATTAAGTTTTTGCCTTTGTCTCCCTTCCCCTTTAATTTACTTGCGTTACGGAGCTCACCCCTTGAAAGCCACTACTAGCTTGGGGCCGGATACCCAAACTCTACTTACATCAGAGAAAGAACCCGGTTGCGACCCAATAGGGCCGTAACACACACACACACACAGTGTGGAGGAGGGAGCTGAACCTCACATCCCTGGAAAACAGATAAGTAAGGGGAGACATGATAACCACCTGCAAAATTATCAAGGGAATTGATAGGGTGGACAGACAAATTGTTAGCACGGGTGGAACACGAACAAGGGAACACAGGTGGAAACTGATGAGAATTATATATATATATATATATATATATATATATATATATATATATATATATATATATATATATATATATATATATATATATATATATATATATATATATATATATATATATATATATTACTAGCACACTGCTAGTAATATATATATATATATATAGCACACTGCCTCTAGCACACTGCTACAGCTTTGTTCCGATCGGCTCGGAGACCCTCAGTTCGTGGGGAAAATGTGCATTGAGGTTCCTGAAGGAATTGGGGGACAAATTGATCAGCGCTACAAAAGACCAGAGAGCAAAAAGTTTCTTGTTCCAGCGCCTCAGTGTTGCGATTCAGAGGGGAAATGCCTGTTGCGTCTTGGGCACTAGTCAAACTTCAGAGGAATTCGAGGAAGTGTTTGACTTGCAACAATGATCGAACCCGTCTGTGACATTCATCAATGTTTCCCATTGTTGTGTTTTTCAAGAGATCCATAACCTTTAATCACCTTTTTGCATTATTATTTTTGTATCAACCCATGTATATCTTATAACCATCAAATGCATAATAAAGCACAAAAATTAAAAAAGGAAGGGGGTGGTAGGAGAAAAGCACAGAAACTGTATTGGAGGGGATCTAAACATTCCCTCTAATGCGTTATGCGTGGTTTCCTCCGAGGCTAAGGGTCCCCCTTCTTCCAGCTAGAGGTGGTACTCCCTTCCATTATTATTATTATTATTATTATTATATATATATATATATATATATATATATATATATATATATATATATATATATATATATATATATATATATATATATATATATATATATATATATATATATATATATATATATATATATATATATATATATATATATATATATATATATATATATATATATATATATATATATATATATATATATATATATATATATATATATATATATATATATATATATATATATATAAGAGATGCAGTACTTTGTGCCGTACATCGCTATTTCCGGCCCCTCTACCCGTTCATACTATCGTGCTACAGTGGTGAGTCAAAACTGCTCTTTGGTGAACATGAAATCAGATCCTGTGAAGGTGTTCAGCAAGGTGATCCTCTTGCTCCCCTTCTTTTCTGCTTAGTCTTAAAAGAAATCACCGAAAGCTTGTCTAGCGAGTTCAACATCTGGTTTTTGGATGATGGCACTATAGCTGGCACCGTAGACCATCTCTTGGCAGATATCAGGAAAATAAGGGAGCAAGAAGTAAGCCTGGGTCTTGTCCAGAACCCTTCCAAGTGTGAAGTAGTCTCTTCCAACCCAGACATCGTAGCTAGAATAAGGTCTGTCTTGCCTGGAGCCCATGTCATTAGGGCCGAGAACAGCACCCTCCTTGGAGCCCCCCTCGGGCCTAACGCCATTGAGGAGATCCTTGACAAGAAAATCGCAGACCTTTGGAGGATGGAAGACAGAATAGGTGACATCGATGCCCACGATGCTTTTTATCTCCTCACCAAATGCCTATCCCTTCCGAGGCTAACCTACTTTCTGAGGTGCGCCCCATCTTACGACAGCCGAAAGCTTGAAGAGTATGACCTCTGAAGACTGAATATACTGAAGGCCATGCTGGAAAAAGTTGTTAACCTCTCCCTCAACGAATGCCAGTGGAAACAAGCCACTCTTCCTGTTAGGCTCGGTGGCTTGGGTGTCCGCACTGCTACCCAAATTGCTGTCCCAGCCTTCCTGTCTTCCTCCTCAGCATCAGATGACCTGGTTAAGGAAATTCTACCTGACACCCTGAGTGATGTAGCGGGGATACAGGACCCCCACTACACGGAATGCGACACGAAATGGGGTGCCATGGCAGACCCAGCACTCAGACCAGCCATGCCGAAAGCCAAGAAACAATCCAGTTGGGACAGCCCCATTGTAGACAAAGAAGCCACAGCTTTGCTGGAGGCAGCAACAACCCCCAGTGATCGTGCACGCCTCACAGCTGTGCAGGATCCCCATGCAGGGGACTTCCTTTTGGCAGTCCCTATGTCTGCGACAGGCACACGTCTTGATCCGCAGGAGCTCCGTATTGCAGTCGCTCACCGTCTTGCTGCCCCTATCCACACTGTTCATAGGTGTATTTGCGGCGAGGCAGATGCTGACGAATATGGATTGCATGGCCTGCACTTTGGAAAATCTGGTGGTTGGCACACTAGACACGACGAAGTCAATGACATCATTAAAAGGAGCCTTGCCTCTGCTCAGTGTCCAGCGGAGAGAGAGCCCCACAACCTACTGAACCGTGACTCTGTTAGCTTTGCCGGCCGACCAGACGGAATCACACTGCGACCGTGGAAGGGTGGCAGACAGTTGGCATGGGACTATACTTGTGTATCCACCCTGGCAACCACATACATCAACCTCTCTGCCGGCACAGCAGGAGCCGCGGCGACACGCAGAGAAAGAGACAAGTCAGCCAAGTACAGGCAATTAGATCATCGGTACAACTTCGTTCCAATAGGGTCTGAGACCCTAGGCCCATGGGGAGAGAGAGCAAGAAGGTTTCTTAAGGATCTTGGTTCCAAGCTCATTGACACCACAAGGAACCTAGAGCAGCAAGTTTTCTCTTTCAGCGCCTCAGTGTCGCGATCCAGAGGGGGAATGCTCGCTGCATCCTCGGTTCCTGCCCGGCGTCGGAGGAGTTCGAGGAAATCTACAGCCTCTAGGAAGCGAACTTTTTTTGTGTCCTCTTAATGTTAATTTTTTGTATAAAATCAGATATGTAACTGTATAACCTTGCATAATAAAGTGTACACCATAAAAAAAGGGGTGTGGTAGGAGAAGCGAACACTGTTCATATCTGAATGCTCTGTGTTCCCTTCTCTGAGGCTGTGGGTCCCTATAATTGCACCAGAGGTGGTACCCCCCTATATATATATATATATATATATATATATATATATATATATATATATATATATATATATATATATATATATATATATATGTCGTACCTAGTAGCCAGAACGCACTTCTCAGCCTACTATTCAAGGCCCGATTTGCCTAATAAGCCAAGTTTTCATGAATTAATGTTTTTTCGTCTACCTAACCTACCTAACCTAACCTAACCTAGCTTTTTTTGGCTACCTAACCTAACCTTACCTATAAATATAGGTTAGGTTAGGTTAGGTAGGGTTGGTTAGGTTCGGTCATATATCTACGTTAATTTTAACTCCAATAAAAAAAAATTGACCTCATACATAGAGAAAAGGGTTGCTTTATCATTTCATAAGAAAAAAATTATAGTAAATATATTAATTCAGGAAAACTTGGCTTATTAGGCAAATCGGGCCTTGAATAGTAGGCTGAGAAGTGAGTTCTGGCTACTAGGTACGACATATATATATATATATATATATATATATATATATATATATATATATATATATATATATATATATATATATATATATTTTATATATATACTAGCTGTACCCGGCCATGCGTTGCTGTGGCTCAGCAACGCATGTGCGTTTCTGAGCCACAGCAACCTTCCCCTGTCTCCTAGTCATCCCCACCATTCCCCCTGTCCCTCGTTCTCCCAACCATTCCTCACTCCCACGTCCCTTTTTCCTCCCCATCATCCCCCTCTCCATCATCCCTCGTCCTCCTAACCTTTCCCACTCCACCATCCCCTTGTCCTCCCCATTATCTCCCACTCCCCCGTCCCCTCGTCCTCCCCCGTCCCCTTGTCCTCCCCATTATCTCCCACTCCCCCGTCCCCTCGTCCTCCCCCGTCCCCTTGTCCTCCCCACTATCTCCTACTTCCCCGTCCCCTCGTGCCCCCTACTATTCTCCCCCCTCTCCCATCTTCTAGTCCTTCCCACCATTCCACACTCCCTCGTCATTTGATGATCAAATGACCTGATGTTCCCATCAGAAAATTGGGAACATCAACTGGTCTGGGTCTAGATTCACGAAGAAGTTACGCAAACACTTACGAGCCTGTACATCCTTTCTTAATCTTTGGCGGCTTTGTTTACAATTATTAAACAGTTAATGAGCTCCGACGCACCAGGAGGCTGTTTATAACAATAACAACAGTTGATTGGCAAGTTTTATGCTTGTAATCTGTTTAATATATGTAACCAAAGCCATCAAAGATTCAAGAACGATGTACACGTTCGTAAATACTTGCGTAACTGCTTCGTGAATCTGGCCCCAGCTGTTCCCATCACTGAAGTATAAGAAAAACAGTTCAAAAAACAAAATGAAAAATAATGAAAACGTAAAAAAATAAGCTATACTCACGAAATGAACGGTATGGTAAACAAAACAGCTCAATTCCAACGCAATGTCACACAAATAATTAACTCAAAATGAACATAAATCAAAATTTATGATAATTCAATTTATCAATGAAATCGGAAACATTGAAATGGAATCATAACATATTTAGTATAGCATGTGTTCGTCGTATGTGCAACAGATGGCGCTGTTTAAGAAAAAAACGCATGTTTTTACCTGTCACAGGACTGGCATCTATATAGCAGGTATATCAAAACACAAGTGAATTCGAATGGATTGTTGTGTAAACAATTCAAAGCAATCGGTGAAGAACTTTCGGAGATTACAGCTTGTGTTGCTCTTACGTCCAACAGATGGCGCTGTTTAAAAAAAACAAAACATGTTTTTTCCTGTTCCAGGTGAGGCATGTATAAAGGAGGTATATAAAAAGACGCGCCTAGTTGAATGCAACGTTGTGTCAGAATTTCAAAGCAATCGGTAAAGAGGTTTCGAAGATTTCTCTCACATGAAAAACACAGTTTAAAAAAAGCATGCGTTTTACCGTCACAGACGTGACATCTATATTATATGTATTTAAAAACCTGCTCGGATGCGAATAGAACGTTGTGTGAAAATTTCAAACCAATCGGTGAAGAACTTTTGGAGATTGGCGATTATGAATAAACGAACATTTCTATTTTTATTTATATAGATATATATTCAAATCAAATTCATTACTTCTTTTTCAACAGCATTTGTTGTTGTTTTAGATTTAGTTACTTAGAACGACATGTCCATGTAGCACGGGCTATAGTGAGCCCGTAAACCTCCAGCAGCAAATCCAACCTAACTATATATCCACCATCTCTGATATCCGTCTTAAGTTGCAGGTCACCTGATCCTCTCCTGATATTCCCGGCTAATAGGTATATCATCCTAGACGTTTATCATAATAAATACCTTTCCTTTCTTAGTCCGAAGATGAATCTGGTCTTACGTCTTGTGGTGTTAACAATAGGTACCTGCTTGAAGATAGCAGGATGTATTCTGCTGCTGATCCTTGAGATGGTTATGTGTGACAGGGAACAGAGACGGCAGGATACGGCAGGTCCAGGCGAGGACACTGGTGATGGAGACACAACCCTCTCGGTAGTGAAGGAGGTGCACGAGGACAATGGTGATGGAGACACAACCCTCTCGGTAGTGAAGGAGGTGCACGAGGACAATGGTGATGGAGACACAACCCTCTCGGTAGTGAAGGAGGTGCACGAGGACAATGGTGATGGAGACACAACCCTCTCGGTAGTGAAGGAGGTGCACGAGGACAATGGTGATGGAGACACAACCCTCTCGGTAGTGAAGGAGGTGCACGAGGACAATGGTGATGGATTAATAGATGATAATAAACAGGAAAAAAACACAAAGCCGTTACGAAGACATAGCTAAATTAATTAAGAGCAAGAAAGCCGCCAAAAAGAAAGCCAAAAGAACAAATTATGGGAGATTTAGATATTATCTGGCTGAAGAAAATGGCGGACTTGAGTCCCACTTCACACAGGAGGAAATAGACCGTAATAAAAACGCCATCCAGAACTATGACAAAAATAAATAAAAATTGGTGTGATGACGGAGGGTCAACGCTGTGATGCTGTGACGGAGCGTCAGGGTGGGGGGGGGGGGGGGGGGAGCCTTGAGCGCTGAGTGGACAGCTCTTCGGATTCGTAGTCCTGAGGTTCCGGGTTCGATCCCCGCGCGGAGGTGGACAGAAATGGGCAGAATTTATTTTACCCTGATGCCTCTGTTCACCTACATATAAATAGGTACCTGGGAGTTGGACAGCTGCTACGGGCTGCTTCCTCGTGTGTGTGTGTGTGTGTGTACTCTTCTCTTCTGCTTCTCCTCTGGGGGGGGGGGGACCTGTGGGGTCTGGGGTGAGCGGGAGCTGAGGATCTGGTATGGGGAGACTGGTGGAGGAGGAAGGGCTTGGGTTGGTTGGGAGATTGGGGGTGGGTGAAAGGGGGTAGGTTGGGGGAGTCAGAGGGGGAGGGTTGGGTGGGGTGTGAGGGGGAGGGATGGGTGGGGTGAGAGGGGAAGGGTTTGGGGGGGTAGACGGGGAGGCTGGGGGGGCGCATAAGGGGGGAGAGGCTTGGGCTGATGGAGGGGAAGGGGGGGAGGGGCGTGGGGGTAAAGGAAGGCTGAAGTGGGTGAGGAAGAGGGGAGGGATAAGAGGAGTGGTGGAGAGGGGAAGGCTTAGGTGAGGTGGTTGAGAGTGTGGGGTCTTAGGGGGTGTAAGGGAGAACGGAGGGCATGTGGGAGAAGGGAGAGCTTGGGGGATGGGGGAGAAGGGAGGTCCTGAGGAGAGGGGTGACTGGGAGGAGGGGGTAGGGTGCCCTAGGTGGGTACTTATTGCGGAGCTGTCAGGGAATGGGCGGGCACCGCTCCTGTGCCAGGTAAGTCCACCACGGGCTCACCATAGCCCGTGCTACTTGCCCCGCTCCTGTGTCAGGTAAGTTACGGGTTCACCATAGCCCGTGCTGCTGGGCACTTGTTCCGAGTAGCTGAATCTATAACTACAACAACAACAACAACGGATAGGCTACACGGGCACCACTCCTGATCCAGGTAAGTCCACTACGGGCTCACCATAGCCCGTACTACTTGGAACTTGTTCCGAGTAGCTGAATCTATAACAATAACAGCAGGAGATAGGGCAGGCAAATAGGGGTGTACTCACCTATTTGTGCTTGCGGGGGTTGAGCTGTGGCTCTTTGGTCCCGCCTCTTAACTGTCAATCAACTGGTGTACAGGTTCCTGAGCCTACTGGGCTCTATCATATCTCTATCTACGTACTCACCTAGATGTGTTTGCGGGGGTGGAGCTCTGGCTCTTTGAGAGGGAAGGTACTCCGGTGGATAGAGGAATACCTAAGCAACAGGAGACAACGAGTCTGTGTGAGGGGTGAGGTCTCAGATTGGCGAGACGTCACAAGTGGAGTCCCGCAGGGGTCAGTCCTTGGACCTATACTGTTTCTGGTATATGTAAATGATCTCCCAGAGGGTATAGATTCGTTCCTCTCACTGGCTAACATCAGAACGGCGTTCAGGAAACTGTGTAAGGAATCATTCAGAATCTTGTACACCACATATGTAAGACCAATCCTGGAGTATGCGGCCCCAGCATGGAGCCCGTACCTTGTCAAGCACAAGACGAAGCTGGAAAAAGTCCAAAGGTATGCTACTAGACTAGTCCCAGAACTAAGAGGCATGAGTTATGAGGAAAGGCTGCGGGAAATGCACCTCACGACACTGGAAGACAGAAGAGTAAGGGGGGACATGATCACAACCTACAAAATCCTCAGGGGAATCGACCGGGTAAACAAGGATGAACTTTTCAACACTGGTGGGACGCGAACAAGGGGACACAGGTGGAAGCTGAGTACCCAAATGAGCCACAGAGACGTTAGAAAGAACTTTTTCAGTGTCAGAGTAGTTAGCAAATGGAATGCATTAGGAAGTGATGTGGTGGAGGCTGACTCCATTCACAGTTTCAAATGTAGATATGATAGAGCCCAATAGGCTCAGGAATCTGTACACCAGTTGATTGACGGTTGAGAGGCGGGACCAAAGAGCCAGAGCTCAACCCCCGCAAGCACAATTAGGTGAGTACAATTAGGTGAGTACACACACACACACACACACACACACACACACACACACACACACACACACACACACACTCACGCACGCACGCACGCACACACACACACACACACACACACACACACACACACACACACTCACGCACGCACGCACACACACATACATACACACACACACTCACGCACGCACGCACACACAGGGTAGATAAAGACAATTTATTTAACACAAGGGGCACACGCACAAGGGGACACAGGTGGAAATTGAGTGCCCAGATGAGCCACAGAGATATTAGAAAGAACTTTTTAGTGTCAGAGTGATTGACAAATGGAGTGCATTAGGATGTGATGTGGTGGAGGCTGACTCCATACACAGTATCATATGTAGATATGATAGAGCCCAATAGGTTCAGGAACCTGTACACGGGTTGACAGCTGAGAAGTGGGACCAAAGAGCCGAAGCACAGCCCCGCCAGCACAACTAGGTGAGTACACATCCGACCAAGGGCTTAGCATCGTTGAGCACCGTGAACGTCCAGAGTCTTCAGAGGAAGACTACATTGTACATAATAGTGTTTATACCTCCCCTGTGTGATAAGATATATATTATTTATGGTGATGGTGACAATTATATTATTAAGTTTTTGCCTTTGTCTCCCTTCCCCTTTAATTTACTTGCGTTACGGAGCTCACCCCTTGAAAGCCACTACTAGCTTGGGGCCGGATACCCAAACTCTACTTACATCAGAGAAAGAACCCGGTTGCGACCCAATAGGGCCGTAACACACACACACACACAGTGTGGAGGAGGGAGCTGAACCTCACATCCCTGGAAAACAGATAAGTAAGGGGAGACATGATAACCACCTGCAAAATTATCAAGGGAATTGATAGGGTGGACAGACAAATTGTTAGCACGGGTGGAACACGAACAAGGGAACACAGGTGGAAACTGATGAGAATTATATATATATATATATATATATATATATATATATATATATATATATATATATATATATATATATATATATATATATATATATATATATATATATATATATATATATATATTACTAGCACACTGCTAGTAATATATATATATATATATAGCACACTGCCTCTATCACACTGCTACAGCTTTGTTCCGATCGGCTCGGAGACCCTCAGTTCATGGGGAAAATGTGCATTGAAGTTCCTGAAGGAATTGGGGGACAAATTGATCAGCGCTACAAAAGACCAGAGAGCAAAAAGTTTCTTGTTCCAGCGCCTCAGTGTTGCGATTCAGAGGAGAAATGCCTGTTGCGTCTTGGGCACTAGTCAAACTTCAGAGGAATTCGAGGAAGTGTTTGACTTGCAACAATGATCGAACCCGTCTGTGACATTCATCAATGTTTCCCATTGTTGTGTTTTTCAAGAGATCCATAACCTTTAATCACCTTTTTGCATTATTATTTTTGTATCAACCCATGTATATCTTATAACCATCAAATGCATAATTATATATATATATATATATATATATATATATATATATATATATATATATATATATATATATATATATATATATATATAAATAAGAGATGCAGTACTTTGTGCCGTACATCGCCATTTCCGGCCCCTCTACCCGTTCATACTATCGTGCTACAGTGGTGAGTCAAAACTGCTCTTTGGTGAACATGAAATCAGATCCTGTGAAGGTGTTCAGCATGGTGATCCTCTTGCTCCCCTTCTTTTCTGCTTAGTCTTAAAAGAAATCACCGAAAGCTTGTCTAGCGAGTTCAACATCTGGTTTTTGGATGATGGCACTATAGCTGGCACCGTAGACCATCTCTTGGCAGATATCAGGAAAATAAGGGAGCAAGAAGTAAACCTGGGTCTTGTCCTGAACCCTTCCAAGTGTGAAGTAGTCTCTTCCAACCCAGACATCGTAGCTAGAATAAGGTCTGTCTTGCCTGGAGCCCATGTCATTAGGGCCGAGAACAGCACCCTCCTTGGAGCCCCCCTTGGGTCTATCGCCATTGAGGAAATCCTTGACAAGAAAATCGCAGACCTTAGGAGGATGGAAGACAGAATAGGTGATATCGATGCCCACGATGCTTTTTATCTCCTCACCAACTGCCTATCCCTTCCCAGGCTAACCTACTTTCTTAGGTGCGCCCCATCTTACGACAGCCGAAAGCTTGAAGAGTATGACCTCTTACTGAAGACCATGCTGGAAAAAGTTGTTAACCTCTCCCTCAACGAATGCCAGTGGAAACAATCCACTCTTCCTGTTAGGCTCGGTGGCTTGGGTGTCCACACTGCTACCCAAATTGCTGTCCCAGCCTTCCTATCTTCCTCCTCAGCATCAGATGACCTGGTTAAGGAAATTCTACCTGACACCCTAAGTGATGTAGCGGGGATACAGGACCCCCACTACACGGAATACGACACGAAATGGGGTGCCATGGCAGACCCAGCACTCAGACCAGCCATGCCGAAAGCCAAGAAACAATCCAGTTGGGACAAAGACAAAGAAGCCACAGCTTTGCTGGAGGCAGCAACAACCCCCAGTGATCGTGCAGGCCTCACAGCTGTGCAGGCTCCCCATGCAGGGGACTTCCTTTTGGCAGTCCCAAGGTCTGCGACAGGCACACGTCTTAATCCGCAAGAGCTCCGTATTGCAGTCGCTCTCCGTCTTGCTGCCCCTATTCACACTGTTCATAGGTGTATTTGCGGCGAGGCAGATGCTGACGAATATGGATTGCATGGCCTGCACTGTGGAAAATCATGTGGTTGGCACACTAGACACGACGAAGTCAATGACATCATTAAAAGGAGCCTTGCCTCTGCTCAGTGTCCAGCAGAGAGAGAGCCCCGCAACCTACTGAACCGTGACTCTGTTAGCTTTGCCGGCCGACCAGACGGAATCACACTGCGACCGTGGAAGGGTGGCAGACAGTTGGCATGGGACTATGCTTGTGTATCCACCCTGGCAACCACATACATCAACCTCCCTGCCGGCACAGCAGGAGCCGCGGCGACACGCAGAGAAAGAGACAAGTCAGCCAAGTACAGGCAATTAGATCATCGGTACAACTTCGTTCCAATAGGGTCTGAGACCCTAGGCCCATGGGGAGAGAGAGCAAGAAGGTTTCTTAAGGATCTTGGTTCCAAGCTCATTGACACCACAAGGAACCTAGAGCAGCAAGTTTTCTCTTTCAGCGCCTCAGTGTCGCGATCCAGAGGGGGAATGCTCGCTGCATCCTCGGTTCCTGCCCGGCGTTGGAGGAGTTCGAGGAAATCTACAGCCTCTAGGAAGCGAACTTTTTTTGTGTCCTCTTAATGTTAATTTTTTGTATAAAATCAGATATGTAACTGTATAACCTTGCATAATAAAGTGTACACCATAAAAAAAGGGGGGTGGTAGGAGAAGCGAACACTCTTACGTATTCAGAGTTAAATGGCAAGTTTTTTCCTGAATGCTCTGTGTTCCCTTCTCTGAGGCTGAGGGTCCCTATAATTGCACCAGAGGTGGTACCTCCCTATATATATATATATATATATATATATATATATATATATATATATATATATATATATATATATATATATATTATATATATATATATATATATATATATATATATATATATATATATATATATATATATATATATTTATATATATACTAGCTGTACCCGGCCATGCGTTGCTGTGGCTCAGCAACGCATGTGCGTGGCTGAGCCACAGCAACCTTCCCCTGTCTCCTAGTCCTCCCCACCATTCCCCCTGTCCCTCGTTCTCCCAACCATTCCTCACTCCCATGTCCCCTCGACCTCCCAACCATTCCTCACTCCCTCGTCCCTTTTTCCTCCCCATCATCCCCCTCCCCATCATCCCCTCATCCTCCTAACCTTTCCCCACTCCACCATCCCCTTGTCCTCCCCACTATCTCCCACTCCCCCGTTTCCTCGTCATCCCCCGTCCCTTCGTCCTCCCCACTATCTCCCACTTCCCCGTCCCCTCGTGCCTCCTACTATTCTCCCCCCTCTCCCATCCTCTCGTCCTTCCCACCATTCCACACTCCCTCGTCTGATGATCAAATGACCTGATGTTTCCACCAGAAAATTGGGAACATCAACTGGTCTGGGTCTAGATTCACGAAGAAGTTACGCAAACATTTACGAACCTGTACATCCTTTCTCAATCTTTGGCGGCTTTGTTTACAATTATTAAACAGTTAATGAGCTCCGAAGCCCCAGGAGGCTTTTTATAACAATAACAACAGTTGATTGGGAAGTTTTATGCTTGTAATCTGTTTAATAAATGTAACCAAAGCCATCAAAGATTCAGGAACGATGTACACGTTCGTAAATACTTGCGTAACTGCTTCGTGAATCTGGCCCCAGCTGTTCCCATCACTGAAGTATAAGAAAAACAGTTAAAAAAACAAAATGAAAAATAATGAAAATGTAAAAAAATAAGCTATACTCACGAAATGAACAGTATGGTAAACAAAACAGCTCAATTCCAATGCAATGTCACACAAAATAATTAACTCAAAATGAACATAAATCAAAATTTATGATAATTCTATTTATCAATGAAATCGGAAACATTGAAATGGAATCATAACATATTTAGTATAGCATGTGTTCGTCGTATGTGCAACAGATGGCGCTGTTTAAGAAAAAAACGCATGTTTTTACCTGTCACAGGGCTGGCATCTATATAGGAGGTATATCAAAACACGAGTGAATTCGAATGGATTGTTGTGTAAACAATTCAAAGCAATCGGTGAAGAACTTTTTGAGATTGGCGATTATGAATAAACGAACATTTCTATTTTTATTTATATAGATATATATTCAAATCAAATTCATTACTTCTTTTTCAACAGCATTTGTTGTTGTTTTAGATTTAGCTACTTAGAACGACATGTCCATGTAGCACGGGCTATAGTGAGCCCGTAAACCTCCAGCAGCAAATCCAACCTAACTATATATCCACCATCTCTGATATCCGTCTTAAGTTGCAGGTCACCTGATCCTCTCCTGATATTCCCGGCTAATAGGTATATCATCCTAGACGTTTATCATAATAAATACCTTTCCTTTCTTAGTCCGAAGATGAATCTGGTCTTACGTCTTGTGGTGTTAACAATAGGTACCTGCTTGAAGATAGCAGGATGTATTCTGCTGCTGATCCTTGAGATGGTTATGTGTGACAGGGAACAGAGACGGCAGGATACGGCAGGTCCAGGCGAGGACACTGGTGATGGAGACACAACCCTCTCGGTAGTGAAGGAGGTGCACGAGGACAATGGTGATGGAGACACAACCCTCTCGGTAGTGAAGGAGGTGCACGAGGACAATGGTGATGAAGACACAACCCTCTCGGTAGTGAAGGAGGTGCACGAGGACAATGGTGATGGAGACATAACCCTCTCGGTAGTGAAGGAGGTGCACGAGGACAATGGTGATGGAGACACAACCCTCTCGGTAGTGAAGGAGGTGCACGAGGACAATGGTGATGGAGACACAACCCTCTCGGTAGTGAAGGAGGTGCACGAGGACAATGGTGATGGAGACAACACTCTCGGTAGTGAAGGAGGTGCACGAGGACAATGGTGATGGAGACACAACCCTCTCGGTAGTGAAGGAGGTGCACGAGGACAATGGTGATGGATTAATAGATGATAATCAACAGGAAAAAACACAAAGCCGTTACGAAGACATAGCTAAATTAATTAAGAGCAAGAAAGCCGCCAAAAAGAAAGCCAAAAGAACAAATTATGGGAGATTTAGATATTTTTTGGCTGAAGAAAATGGCGGACTTGAGTCCCACTTCACACAGGAGGAAATAGACCGTAATAAAAACGCCATCCAGAACTATGACAAAAATAAATAAAAATTGGTGTGAGCGGTGACGGAGCGTCAGCGCTGTGATGCTGTGACGGAGCGTCAGCGCTGTGATGCTGTGACGGAGCGTCAGCGCTGTGATGCTGTGACGGAGCGTCAGCGCTGTGATGCTGTGACGGAGCGTCAGCGCTGTGATGCTGTGACGGAGCGTCAGCGCTGTGATGCTGTGACGGAGCGTCAGGGGGGGGGGGGGGGGGAAGCCTGACAGGGGCCTTGACCTCTGAGTGGACAGCTCTTCGGATTCGTAGTCCTCAGGTTCCGGGTTCGATCCCCGCGCGGAGGTGGAAAGAAATGGGCAGAATTTATTTTACCCTGATGCCTCTGTTCACCTACATATAAATAGGTACCTGGGAGTTGGACAGCTGCTACGGGCTGCTTCCTCGTGTGTGTGAGTGTACTCCTCTCTTCTGCTTCTCCTCTGGGGGGGACCTGTGGGGTCTGGGGTGAACGGGAGCTGAGGATCTGGTATGGGGAGACTGGTGGAGGAGGAAGGGCTTGGGTTGGTTGGGAGATTGGGGGTGGGTGAAAGGGGGTAGGTTGGGGGGAGTGAGAGGGTGAGGGTTGGGTTGGGTGAGAGGGGAAAGGTTGGGGGGGGGGAGACGGGGAGGCTGGGGGGGGGGCGCATAGGGGAGGAGAGGCTTGGGCGGATGGAGGGGAAGGGGGGGTGGGGGCTTGGGGGGCGTGGGGGTAAAGGAAGGCTGAAGTGGGTGAGGAAGAGGGGAGGGATAAGGGGAGTGGTGGAGAGGGGAAGGCTTAGGTGAGATGGTTGAGAGTGTGGGGTCTTAGGGGGTGTAAGGGGGAACGGAGGGCTTGGGGGTGTGAGAGACGGGAGGGCATGTGGGAGAAGGGAGAGCTTGGGGGATGGGGGAGAAAGGAGGTCCTGAGGAGAGGGGTGATTGGGAGGAGGGGGTATGGTGCACTAGGTGGGTACTTATTGCGGAGCTGTCAGGGAATGGGCGGGCACCGCTCCTGTGCCAGGTAAGTCCACCACGGGCTCACCATAGCCCGTGCTACTTGCCCCGCTCCTGTGTCAGGTAAGTTACGGGCTCACCATAGCCCGTGCTGCTAGGAACTTGTTCCGAGTGCTGACTCTATAACAACAACAACAACAACAGGGGATGGGCTACACGGGCACCACCCCTGATCCAGGTAAGTCCACTACGGGCTCACCATAGCCCGTGCTACTTGGAACTTGTTCCGAGTAGCTGAATCTATAACAACAACAGCAGGAGATAGGGCAGGCAAATAGGTGTGTACTCACCTATTTGTGCTTGCGAGGGTTGAGCTGTTGCTCTTTGGTCCCGCCTATTAACTGTCAATCAACTGGTGTACAGGTTCCTGAGCCTACTGGGCTCTATTATATCTCTATGTACTCACCTAGTTGTACTCACCTATTTGTGTTTGCGGGGGTTGAGCTCTGGCTTTTTGGTCCCGCCTCTCAACCGTCAATCAACAGGTGTACAGATTCCTGAGCCTATTGGGCTCTATCATATCTACACTTGAAACTGTGTATGGAGTCAGCCTCCACCACATTACTTCCTAATGCATTCCATTTGTCAACCACTCTGACACTAAAAAAGTTCTTTCTAATATCTCTGTGGCTCATTTGGGTACTCAGTTTCCAACTGTGTCCCCTTGTGCGTGTGCCCCTTGTGTTAAATAGCCTGTCTTTATCTACCCTATCAATACCCTTCCATTTTAGTCTTATGCTTGACTAGATATGGACTCCATGGTGGAGCCGCATACTCCAAGATTGGTCTGACATATGTGGTATATAATGTTCTGAAAGATTCCATACACAAGTTTCTAAAGGCCGTTCTTATGTTAGCGAACCTGGCATATGCTGCTGATGTTATCCTCTTGATATGAGCTTCAGGGGACAGGTCTGGCGTGATATCAACCCTCTGGTCTTTCTCTCTCTCTGACTCTTGAAGTATTTCACCTCCCAAATGGTACCTTGTATCTGGTCTCATGCTTCCTACCCCTATCTTCATTACATTACATTTGCTTGGGTTAAACTCTAACAGCCATTTGTTCGACCATTCCTGCAGCTTGTCCAGGTCTTCTTGAAGCCTTAAGCTGTCCTCCTCTATCTTAATCCTTCTCATAATTTTGGCGTCGTCAGCAAACATTGAGAGAAATGAGTCTATACCCTCTGGGAGATCATTTGCGTATATCAGAAACAGGATAGGTCCGAGTATAGAGCCCTGTAGGACTCCACTGGTGACTTCACGCCAGTCTGAGGTCTCACCTCTCACTGTAACTCTCTGCTTCCTATTGTTTAGATACTCCCTTATCCACTGGAGCGCCCTACCAGTTACTCCTGCCTGTTTCTCCAGCTTATGCATCAACCTTTTATTGGGTACTGTGTCAAAGGCTTTCCGACAGTTTAAAAAAATGCAGTCCGCCCACCCTTCTCTTTCTTGTTTAATCTTTGTCACCTGATCGTAGAATTCTATCAAGCCTGTAAGGCAAGAATTACCCTCCCTGAACCCATGTTGATGGGTTGTCACGAAGTCTCTGCTCTCCAGATGTGTTACTAGGTTTTTTCTCACAATCTTCTCCATCACCTTGCATGGTATACAAGTTAAGGACACTGGCCTGTAGTTCAGTGCCTCTTGTCTGCCACCCTTTTTGTATATTGGTACTACATTCGCAGTCTTCCATATTTCTGGTAGGTCCCCCGTTTCCAGTGACCTACTATACACTATGGAGAGTGGTAAGCAAAGTGCTCCTGCACACTCTTTCAATACCCATGGCGAGATTCCATCCGGCCCAACAGCTTTTCTCACATCCAGCTCCAATAGGTGCTTCTTGACCTCATCTCTTGTAATATCGAACCTATCCAAGGGCACCTGGTTTGCTGCCACCTCTTCTAGCGCTGTGACATCTCCCTGTTCTATTGTAAGGACCTCCTGGAACCTTTTGTTGAGTTCTTCACACACCTCTTTGTCATTCTCTGTGTACCTGTCCTCGCCCACCCTAAGTTTCATCACCTGTTCCTTCACTGTTGTCTTCCTCCTGATGTGACTGTGTAGTAGCTTTGGTTCGGTCTTGGCTTTATTAGTTATCATATTTTCATACCTTTTCTAAGCTGCTCTTCTCACACTAACATACTCGTTCCTGATTCTCTGGTATCTCTCTCTTCTTTCTGGTGTTCTGTTATTATGGAAGTTCCTCCATGCCCTTTTGTTCAGCTCCTTTGTTTTCATACATTCCCTATTAATCCACGGATTCTTCCTTTGCTTCTCTGTTTTTTCCTGTTGGGCTGGGACAAACCTGCTTACAGCCTCCTGACATTTTTGGGTGACATAGTCCATCATGTCTTGTACGGACTTGGTTCCGAGTTCTGTTTCCCAATGTATATCCCATAGGAATTTATTCATTTCCTCATAGTTTCCCTTTCGGTACGCCAGCCCTTTGGTTCCCAGTTCTTTTTTGGGGGTGATAATTTCCAGCTCAACCAGGTACTCAAAGCTCCATACACTATGATCACTCATTCCCAATGGGGCTTCCAACTTAAATTTCCTTATATCCGACTCATTTATGGTAAATATCAGATCAAGCAAGGCTGGTTCATCCCCTCCTCTCATTCTTGTCGGTCTCTTGACGTGTTGACTTAGAAAGTTTCTTGTTGCCACATCCAGCAGCTTAGCTCTCCATGTGTCTGGGCCTCCATGTGGGTCTCTGTTCCCCCAATCTATTTTCTCATGGTTGAAGTCTCTCATGATTAGTAGTCTGAATCCATTCCTGCTAGCCACAGAAGCTGCTCTCTCTATTATATTGATGGTGGCCATGTTGTTTCTATCATATTCCTGTCTGGGTCTTCTGACATTTCGTGGGGGGGTTATATATGACTACTACTATAATTTTCTGTCCTCCAGTTGCTATGGTGCCTGATATGTAGTCACTGAAACCTTCACAGTTCTGCATTATCATCTCTTCGAAACTCCAACCTTCTCTTAGTAGCAAAGCTACACCACCTCCTCCTCTCCCTTGTCTCTCTTTCCTCACTACATAGTAGCCCTGTGGAAACACTGCGTTTGTTATGATTTTCGTTAGCTTTGTTTCTGTGAGTGCTATTATGTCTGGGTTTTCTTCTAGTGCCCATTCTCCAAGTTCACTTGTTTTATTTGAAATCCCATCTCTGTTAGTGTACATCGCCTTGAAGCTCACTTTCTTCTGTTCATTTTTGGTGAAGGGCGAGCATGGTGGTGAAGGGCGAGCAAGGTGGTGAAGGGCGAGCAAGGTGGTGAAGGGCGAGCATGGTGGTGAAGGGCGAGCAAGGTGGTGAAGGGCGAGCATGGTGGTGAAGGGCGAGCATGGTGGTGAAGGGCGAGCAAGGTGGTGAAGGGCGAGCAAGGTGGTGAAGGGCGAGCATGGTGGTGAAGGGCGAGCATGGTGGTGAAGGGCGAGCAAGGTGGTGAAGGGCGAGCAAGGTGGTGAAGGGCGAGCAAGGTGGTGGTGAAGGGCGAGCAAGGTGGTGAAGGGCGAGCAGGTGGTGAAGGGCGAGCAAGGTGGTGAAGGGCGAGCATGGTGGTGAAGGGCGAGCAGGTGGTGAAGGGCGAGCATGGTGGTGAAGGGCGAGCATGGTGGTGAAGGGCGAGCAGCGGTGGTGAAGGGCGAGCAAGGTGGTGAAGGGCGAGCAAGGTGGTGAAGGGCGAGCAGGTGGTGAAGGGCGAGCAAGGTGGTGAAGGGCGAGCAAGGTGGTGAAGGGCGAGCAAGGTGGTGAAGGGCGAGCATGGTGGTGAAGGGCGAGCAAGGTGGTGAAGGGCGAGCAAGGTGGTGAAGGGCGAGCAAGGTGGTGAAGGGCGAGCAAGGTGGTGAAGGGCGAGCATGGTGGTGAAGGGCGAGCAAGGTGGTGAAGGGCCGAGCAGGTGGTGAAGGGCGAGCAAGGTGGTGAAGGGCGAGCAAGGTGGTGAAGGGCGAGCAAGGTGGTGAAGGGCGAGCAAGGTGGTGAAGGGCGAGCAAGGTGGTGAAGGGCGAGCAAGGTGGTGAAGGGCGAGCATGGTGGTGAAGGGCGAGCAAGGTGGTGAAGGGCGAGCAGGTGGTGAAGGGCGAGCAAGGTGGTGAAGGGCGAGCATGGTGGTGAAGGGCGAGCAAGGTGGTGAAGGGCGAGCAAGGTGGTGAAGGGCGAGCATGGTGGTGAAGGGCGAGCAGGTGGTGAAGGGCGAGCAGGTGAGGTGGTGAAGGGCGAGCATGGTGGTGAAGGGCGAGCATGGTGGTGAAGGGCGAGCAAGGTGGTGAAGGGCGAGGGAGGTGGTGAAGGGCGAGCATGGTGGTGAAGGGCGAGCAAGGTGGTGAAGGGCGAGCATGGTGGTGAAGGGCGAGCATTGTGGTGAAGGGCGAGCATGGTGGTGAAGGGCGAGCAAGGTGGTGAAGGGCGAGCAAGGTGAAGGGCGAGCATGGTGAAGGGCGAGCATGGTGGTGAAGGGCGAGCATGGTGGTGAAGGGCGAGCATGGTGGTGAAGGGCGAGCATGGTGGTGAAGGGCGAGCATGGTGGTGAAGGGCGAGCAAGGTGGTGAAGGGCGAGCATGGTGGTGAAGGGCGAGCATGGTGGTGAAGGGCGAGCAAGGTGGTGAAGGGCGAGCATGGTGGTGAAGGGCGAGCAAGGTGGTGAAGGGCGAGCAAGGTGGTGAAGGGCGAGAAGGTGGTGAAGGGCGAGCAGGTGGTGAAGGGCGAGCAAGGTGGTGAAGGGCGAGCAAGGTGGTGAAGGGCGAGCAAGGTGGTGAAGGGCGAGCAAGGTGGTGAAGGGCGAGCAAGGTGGTGAAGGGCGAGCATGGTGGTGAAGGGCGAGCAAGGTGGTGAAGGGCGAGCAAGGTGGTGAAGGGCGAGCATGGTGGTGAAGGGCGAGCATGGTGGTGAAGGGCGAGTGGTGAAGGTGGGTGGTGAAGGGCGAGCAAGGTGACCCCCCAGCAACGTGAAGGGCGAGCATGGTGGTGAAGGGCGAGCAAGGTGGTGAAGGGCGAGCAAGGTGGTGAAGGGCGAGGGGTGGTGAAGGGCGAGCATGGTGGTGAAGGGCGAGCAAGGTGGTGAAGGGCGAGCATGGTGGTGAAGGGCGAGCAAGGTGGTGAAGGGCGAGCAAGGTGGTGAAGGGCGAGCATGGTGGTGAAGGGCGAGCAGGTGGTGAAGGGCGAGCAAGGTGGTGAAGGGCGAGCAAGGGGTGAAGGGCGAGCATGGTGGTGAAGGGCGAGCAAGGTGGTGAAGGGCGAGCATGGTGGTGAAGGGCGAGCAGGTGGTGAAGGGCGAGCAGGTGGTGAAGGGCGAGCAAGGTGGTGAAGGGCGAGCAAGGTGGTGAAGGGCGAGCATGGTGGTGAAGGGCGAGCAAGGTGGTGAAGGGCGAGCAAGGTGGTGAAGGGCGAGCAAGGTGGTGAAGGGCGAGCAAGGTGGTGAAGGGCGAGCAGGGTGGTGACGGGCGGGGAGGTGGTGAAGGGCGAGCATGTGGTGAAGGGCGAGCAAGGTGGTGAAGGGCGAGGGAGGGTGGTGAAGGGCGAGCATGGTGGTGAAGGGCGAGCAAGGTGGTGAAGGGCGAGCAAGGTGGTGAAGGGCGAGCATGGTGGTGAAGGGCGAGCATGGTGGTGAAGGGCGAGCAAGGTGGTGAAGGGCGAGCAAGGTGGTGAAGGGCGAGCAAGGTGGTGAAGGGCGAGCAAGGTGGTGAAGGGCGAGCATGGTGGTGAAGGGCGAGCAAGGTGGTGAAGGGCGAGCAAGGTGGTGAAGGGCGAGCATGGTGGTGAAGGGCGAGCATGGTGGTGAAGGGCGAGCAAGGTGGTGAAGGGCGAGCAAGGTGGTGAAGGGCGAGCAGGTGGTGAAGGGCGAGCAAGGTGGTGAAGGGCGAGCAGCGAGGTGGTGAAGGGCGAGCAGGGTGGTGAAGGGCGAGGGTGGTGAAGGGCGAGCAGGTGGTGAAGGGCGAGCAAGGTGGTGAAGGGCGAGCAAGGTGGTGAAGGGCGAGCAAGGTGGTGAAGGGCGAGCAAGGTGGTGAAGGGCGAGCATGGTGGTGAAGGGCGAGCATGGTGGTGAAGGGCGAGCAAGGTGGTGAAGGGCGAGCAAGGTGGTGAAGGGCGAGCATGGTGGTGAAGGGCGAGCAAGGTGGTGAAGGGCGAGCAGGTGGTGAAGGGCGAGCAAGGTGGTGAAGGGCGAGCAAGGTGGTGAAGGGCGAGCATGGTGAAGGGCGAGCATGGTGGTGAAGGGCGAGCAGGTGGTGAAGGGCGAGCAAGGTGGTGAAGGGCGAGCATGGTGGTGAAGGGCGAGGGTGGTGGTGAAGGGTGAGGGGCGGTGGTGAAGGGCGAGTGAAGGTGGTGAAGGGCGAGCAAGGTGGTGAAGGGCGAGCAAGGTGGTGAAGGGCGAGCAAGGTGGTGAAGGGCGAGCAAGGTGGTGAAGGGCGAGCATGGTGGTGAAGGGCGAGCAAGGTGGTGAAGGGCGAGCAAGGTGGTGAATGGCGAGGGAGGTGGTGAAGGGCGAGCATGGTGGTGAAGGGCGAGCAAGGTGGTGAAGGGCGAGCAAGGTGGTGAAGGGCGAGCATGGTGGTGAAGGGCGAGCAAGGTGGTGAAGGGCGAGCATGGTGGTGAAGGGCGAGCAGGTGGTGAAGGGCGAGCAAGGTGGTGAAGGGCGAGCATGGTGGTGAAGGGCGAGCAAGGTGGTGAAGGGCGAGCAAGGTGGTGAAGGGCGAGCATGGTGGTGAAGGGCGAGCAAGGTGGTGAAGGGCGAGCAGGTGGTGAAGGGCGGGCGAGCAAGGTGGTGAAGGGCGAGCAGGTGGTGAAGGGCGAGCAAGGTGGTGAAGGGCGAGCAAGGTGGTGAAGGGCGAGCAAGGTGGTGAAGGGCGAGCATGGTGGTGAAGGGCGAGCAAGGTGGTGAAGGGCGAGCAAGGTGGTGAAGGGCGAGCATGGTGGTGAAGGGCGAGGAAGGTGGTGAAGGGCGAGCATGGTGGTGAAGGGCGAGCACGGTGGTGAAGGGCGAGGAAGGTGGTGAAGGGCGAGCAAGGTGGTGAAGGGCGAGCAAGGTGGTGAAGGGCGAGCAAGGTGGTGAAGGGCGAGCAAGGTGGTGAAGGGCGAGCAGGGGAGGTGAGCATGGTGGTGAAGGGCGAGCATGGTGGTGAAGGGCGAGCAAGGTGGTGAAGGGCGAGCAAGGTGGTGAAGGGCGAGCAAGGTGGTGAAGGGCGAGCAGGTGGTGAAGGGCGAGCAGGTGGTGAAGGGCGAGCAAGGTGGTGAAGGGCGAGCAAGGTGGTGAAGGGCGAGCAAGGTGGTGAAGGGCGAGCAGGTGGTGAAGGGCGAGCAAGGTGGTGAAGGGCGAGCATGGGTGGTGAAGGGCGGGCAAGGTGGTGAAGGGCGAGCAAGGTGGTGAAGGGCGAGCAAGGTGGTGAAGGGCGAGCAAGGTGGTGAAGGGCGAGCATGGTGGTGAAGGGCGAGGAAGGGCAGGGTGGTGAAGGGCGAGCAAGGTGGTGAAGGGCGAGCATGGTGGTGAAGGGCGAGCAGGTGGTGAAGGGCGAGCAAGGTGGTGAAGGGCGGGCAAGGTGGTGAAGGGCGAGGGAGGTGGTGAAGGGCGAGCAAGGTGGTGAAGGGCGAGCAAGGTGGTGAAGGGCGAGCATGGTGGTGAAGGGCGAGGAAGGTGGTGAAGGGCGAGCAAGGTGGTGAAGGGCGAGGAAGGTGGTGAAGGGCGAGGGAAGGTGGTGAAGGGCGAGCAAGGTGGTGAAGGGCGAGCATGGGTGGTGAAGGGCGAGGAAGGTGGTGAAGGGCGAGCAGGTGGTGAAGGGCGAGCAAGGTGGTGAAGGGCGAGCAAGGTGGTGAAGGGCGAGCAAGGTGGTGAAGGGCGAGAAGGTGGTGAAGGGCGAGCATGGTGGTGAAGGGCGAGGAAGGTGGTGAAGGGCGAGCAAGGTGGTGAAGGGCGAGCAAGGTGGTGAAGGGCGAGCAAGGTGGTGAAGGGCGAGGAAGGTGGTGAAGGGCGAGCAAGGTGGTGAAGGGCAGGGCGAGCAAGGTGGTGAAGGGCGAGCAAGGTGGTGAAGGGCGAGGAAGGTGGTGAAGGGCGAGCAAGGTGGTGAAGGGCAGCAAGGTGGTGAAGGGCAGGGAAGGTGGTGAAGGGCGAGGGAAGGTGGTGAAGGGCGAGCAAGGTGGTGAAGGGCGAGGAAGGTGGTGAAGGGCGAGCAAGGTGGTGAAGGGCGAGCAAGGTGGTGAAGGGCGAGCAAGGTGGTGAAGGGCGGGCAGGTGGTGAAGGGCGAGCAGGTGGTGAAGGGCGAGGGAGGAGGTGGTGAAGGGCGGGCAAGGTGGTGAAGGGCGAGGGAAGGTGGTGAAGGGCAGGGAAGGTGGTGAAGGGCGAGCAAGGTGGTGAAGGGCGGGAGCAGGTGGTGAAGGGCGAGGGAAGGTGGTGAAGGGCGAGCATGGTGGTGAAGGGCGAGCATGGTGGTGAAGGGCGAGGGAAGGTGGTGAAGGGCGAGGAAGGTGGTGAAGGGCGAGCAAGGTGGTGAAGGGCGAGCAAGGTGGTGAAGGGCGGGCAGGTGGTGAAGGGCGAGCAAGTGGTGAAGGGCGAGGAAGGTGGTGAAGGGCGAGCAAGGTGGTGAAGGGCGAGCAAGGTGGTGAAGGGCGAGCAAGGTGGTGAAGGGCGAGCATGGTGGTGAAGGGCGAGCAAGGTGGTGAAGGGCGAGCAAGGTGGTGAAGGGCGAGGAAGGTGGTGAAGGGCGAGCAAGGTGGTGAAGGGCGAGCAGGTGGTGAAGGGCGAGGAAGGTGGTGAAGGGCGAGCATGGTGGTGAAGGGCGAGCAAGGTGGTGAAGGGCGAGCAAGGTGGTGAAGGGCGAGCAAGGTGGTGAAGGGCGAGCAAGGTGGTGAAGGGCGAGCAGGTGGTGAAGGGCGAGCATGGTGGTGAAGGGCGAGCGAGGGGGTGAAGGGCGAGCAAGGTGGTGAAGGGCGAATAAGGTAGTGAATGGCGAGCGAGGTGGTGAAGGGCGAGCAAGGTGGTGAAGGGCGAGCATGGTGGTGAGGTGGTGAAGGGCGAGCAAGGTGGTGAAGGGCGAGCAAGGTGGTGAAGGGCGAGGGAAGGTGGTGAAGGGCGAGCAGGTGGTGAAGGGCCTGCTGGGTGGCCAAGGTGCACCCTGCTGGGTGGCCAAGGTGCCTCCTGCTGGGTGGCCAAGGTGCCCCCTGCTGGGTGGCCAAGGTGCCCCCTGCTTGGTGGCCAAGGTGCCCCCTGCTGGGTGGCCAAGGTGCCTCCTGCTGGGTGGCCAAGGTGCCCCCTGCTGGGTGGCCAAGGTGCCCCCTGCTTGGTGGCCAAGGTGCCCCCTGCTGGATGGCCAAAGTGCCTCCTGCTGGATGGCCAATATGCTTCCTGCTGGGTGGCAAGGTGCCCCCTGCTGGATGGCCAAGGTGCCTCCTGCTGGATGGCAAAGGTACCCCCTGCTGGGTGGCCAATATGCCTCCTGCTGGGTGGCCAAGGTGCCCCCTGCTGGATGGCCAAGGTGTCTCCTGCTGGGTGGCCAAGGTGCCCCCTGCTGGGTGGCCAAGGTGCCCCCTGCTGGGTGGCCAAGGTGCCCCCTGCTGGGTGGCCAAGGTGCCCCCTGCTGGGTGGCCAAGGTGCCTCCTGCTGGGTGGCCAAGGTGCCCCCTGCTGGGTGGCCAAGGTGCCCCCTGCTGGGTGGCTGGGTGGCAAGGTGCCCCCTGCTGGGTGGCCAAGGTGCCCCCTGCTGGGTGGCCAAGGTGCCCCCTGCTGGGTGGCCAAGGTGCCCCCTGCTGGGTGGCCAAGGTGCCCCCTGCTGGGTGGCCAAGGTGCCCCCTGCTGGGTGGCCAAGGTGCCCCCTGCTGGGTGGCCAAGGTGCCCCCTGCTGGGTGGCCAAGGTGCCCCCTGCTGGGTGGCCAAGGTGCCCCCTGCTGGGTGGCCAAGGTGCCCCCTGCTGGGTGGCCAAGGTGCCCCCTGCTGGGTGGCCAAGGTGCCCCCTGCTGGGTGGCCAAGGTGCCCCCTGCTGGGTGGCCAAGGTGCCCCCTGCTGGGTGGCCAAGGTGCCCCCTGCTGGGTGGCCAAGGTGCCTCCTGCTGGGTGGCCAAGGTGCTCCCTGCTGGGTGGCCAAGGTGCCTCCTGCTGGGTGGCCAAGGTGCCTCCTGCTGGGTGGCCAAGGTGCCCCCTGCTGGGTGGCCAAGGTGCCCCCTGCTGGGTGGCCAAGGTGCCCCCTGCTGGGTGGCCAAGGTGCCAAGGTGCCCCTGCTGGGTGGCCAAGGTGCCTCCTGCTGGGTGGCCAAGGTGCCCCCTGCTGGGTGGCCAAGGTGCCCCCTGCTGGGTGGCCAAGTGCTCCCTGTGCCAAAGTGCCCCCTGCTGGGTGGCCAAGGTGCCCCTGCTGGGTGGCCAAGGTGCCCCCTGCTGGGTGGCCAAGGTGCCCCTTGCTGGGTGGGTGCCAAGGTGGCCAAGGTGCCTGCTGGGTGGCCAAGGTGCCCCCTGCTGGGTGGCCAAGGTGCTCCCTGCTGGGTGGCCAAGGTGCCCCCTGCTGGGTGGCCAAGGTGCCTCCTGCTGGGTGGCCAAGGTGCCCCCTGCTGGGTGGCCAAGGTGCCCCCTGCTGGGTGGCCAAGGTGCCTCCTGCTGGGTGGCCAAGGTGCCCCCTGCTGGGTGGCCAAGGTGCCTCCTGCTGGGTGGCCAAGGTGCTCCCTGCTGGGTGGCCAAGGTGCCCCCTGCTGGGTGGCCAAGGTGCCCCCTGCTGGGTGGCCAAGGTGCCTCCTGCTGGGTGGCCAAGGTGCCCCCTGCTGGGTGGCCAAGGTGCCCCCTGCTGGGTGGCCAAGGTGCCCCCTGCTGGGTGGCCAAGGTGCCCCCTGCTGGGTGGCCAAGGTGCCTCTTGCTGGGTGGCCAAGGTGCCCCCTGCTGGGTGGCCAAGGTGCCCCCTGCTGGGTGGCCAAGGTGCCCCCTGCTGGGTGGCCAAGGTGCCCCCTGCTGGGTGGCCAAGGTGCCCCCTGCTGGGTGGCCAAGGTGCCCCCTGCTGGGTGGCCAAGGTGCTCCCTGCTGGGTGGCCAAGGTGCCCCCTGCTGGGTGGCCAAGGTGCCCCCTGCTGGGTGGCCAAGGTGCTCCCTGCTGGATGGCCAAGGTGCCTCCTGCTGGATGGCAAAGGTACACCTTGCTGGGTGGCCAATGTGCCTCCTGCTGGGTGGCCAAGGTGCCCCCTGCTGGGTGGCCAAGGTGCCCCCTGCTGGGTGGCCAAGGTGCCCCTTGCTTGGTGGCCAAGGTGCCTCCTGCTGGATGGCCAAGGTGCCTCCTGCTGGATGGCAAAGGTGCCTCTTGCTGGGTGGCCAAGGTGCCTCTTGCTGGGTGGCCAAGGTGCCCCCTGCTGAGTGGCCAAGGTGCCTCTTGCTGGGTGGCCAAAGTGCCCCCTGCTGGGTGGCCAAGGTGCCCCCTGCTGGGTGGCCAAGGTGCCCCCTGCTGGGTGGCCAAGGTGCCCCCTGCTGGGTGGCCAAGGTGCCCCCTGCTGGGTGGCCAAGGTGCCCCCTGCTGGGTGGCCAAGGTGCCCACTGCTGGGTGGTCAAGGTGCCCCCTGCTGGGTGGCCAAGGTGCCCCCTGCTGGGTGGCCAAGGTGCCCCCTGCTGGGTGGCCAAGGTGCCCCCTGCTGGGTGGCCAAGGTGCCCCCTGCTGGGTGGCCAAGGTGCCCCTTGCTGGGTGGCCAAGGTGCCCCCTGCTGGGTGGCCAAGGTGCCCCCTGCTGGGTGGCCAAGGTGCCCCCTGCTGGGTGACCAAGGTGCCCCCTGCTGGGTGGCCAATGTGCCTCCTGCTGGGTGGCCAAGGTGCCCCCTGCTGGATGGCCAAGGTGCCCCCTGCTGGGTGGCCAAGGTGCCTCTTGCTGGGTGGCTAAGGTGCCTCCTGCTGGGTGGCCAAGGTGCCTCCTGCTGGGTGGCCAAGGTGCCCCCTGCTGGGTGGCCAAGGTGCCTCTTGCTGGGTGGCCAAGGTGCCTCTTGCTGGGTGGCCAAGGTGCCTCTTGCTGGGTGGCCAAGGTGCCTCTTGCTGGGTGGCCAAGGTGCCTCCTGCTGGGTGGCCAAGGTGCCCCCTGCTGGGTGGCCAAGGTGCCTCTTGCTGGGTGGCCAAGGTGCCCCTTGCTGGGTGGCCAAGGTGCCTCTTGCTGGGTGGCCAAGGTGCCCCCTGCTGGGTGGCCAAGGTGCCCCCTGCTGGGTGGTCAAGGTGCCCTCTGCTGGGTGGCCAAGGTGCCCCCTGCTGGGTGGCCAAGGTGCCCACTGCTGGGTGGCCAAGGTGCCCCCTGCTGGGTGGAAAAGGTGCCCACTGCTGGGTGGCCAAGGTGCCCCCTGCTGGGTGGCCAAGGTGCCCCCTGCTGGGTGGCCAAGGTGCCCCCTGCTGGGTGGCCAAGGTGCCCCCTGCTGGGTGGCCAAGGTGCCCACTGCTGGGTGGTCAAGGTGCCCCCTGGACCAATAATAATATTAATTATTTAATTAATAATATTTAATAACATTTATATTATTATGAAAGCCTCCCAGCAGAAGAAATTGTAGGCTTTCTTGTGTATTTTAAAATTAAAATACAATTAATTGTGTATTTCCAATTAAAACATAAATTGACATTGACAAAAACTAATATATATATATATATATATATATATATATATATATATATATATATATATATATATATATATATATATATATATATTTATATAAATATATATATATATATATGTCGTACCTAATAGCCAGAACGCTCTTGTCAGCCTACTATGCAAGGCCCAATTTGCCTAATAAGCCAAGTTTTCATGAATTAATTGTTTTTCGACTACCTAACCTACCTAACCTAAACTAACCAAACTTTTTCGGCTACCTAACCTAACGTAACCTATAAAGATAGGTTAGGTTAGGTTAGGTAGGGTTGGTTAGGTTCGGTCATATATCTACGTCAATTTTAACTCCAATAAAAAAAAATTGACCTCATACATAATGAAATGGGTAGCTTTATCATCTCATCAGCAAAAAATTTGAGAAAATATATTAATTCATGAAAACTTGGCTTATTAGGCAAATCGGGCCTTGCATAGTAGGCTAAGAAGAGCGTTCTGGCTATTAGGTACGACATATATATATATATATATATATTTATATATATATATATATATTAGTATATTTTTTTTGGTAGCAGTCTTTCCTGTAGACATATATTATTAAATATGACCGAAAAAGTAAGATTAATAATTCTAACACGAATTTTCTCAATCTTTCGTACATTACGCTTCACTGTTGGAGGTAAATAAAAAATCACTTCTCCAAAATTCATTTTTATTTCTAGTCTGACGCGACACGGGCGCGTTTCGTAAAACTTATTACATTTTCAAAGACTTCACAAATACACAACTGATTAGAACTTACGTATCTCTGATTTTATATCTACATTTGAGTGAGGTGGGAGGGGTGATGTGGCATTAACACAAGACAGAACAAGAGGGGATATTAATAGGGTATTAAAAGTATCAACACAAGACAGAACAGAAACAATGGGTATTGAATAGAAGTGTTTGTAGAAAGCCTATTGGTCCATATTTCTTGTTGCTTCTATATTGGAGCGGAGTCTTGAGGTGGGTAGAATATAGTTGTGCAATAATTGGCTGTTGATTGCTGGTGTTGACTTCTTGATGTGTAGTGCCTCGCAAACGTCAAGCCGCCTGCTATCGCTGTATCTATCGATGATTTCTGTGTTGTTTACTAGGATTTCTCTGGCGATGGTTTGGTTATGGGAAGAGATTATATGTTCCTTAATGGAGCCCTGTTGCTTATGCATCGTTAAACGCCTAGAAAGAGATGTTGTTGTCTTGCCTATATACTGGGTTTTTTGGAGCTTACAGTCCCCAAGTGGGCATTTGAAGGCATAGACGACGTTAGTCTCTTTTAAAGCGTTCTGTTTTGTGTCTGGAGAGTTTCTCATGAGTAGGCTGGCCGTTTTTCTGGTTTTATAGTAAATCGTCAGTTGTATCCTCTGATTTTTGTCTGTAGGGATAACGTTTCTATTAACAATATCTTTCAGGACCCTTTCCTCCGTTTTATGAGCTGTGGAAAAGAAGTTCCTGTAAAATAGTCTAATAGGGGGTATAGGTGTTGTGTTAGTTGTCTCTTCAGAGGTTGCATGGCTTTTCACTTTCCTTCTTATGATGTCTTCGATGAAACCATTGGAGAAGCCGTTATTGACTAGGACCTGCCTTACCCTACAGAGTTCTTCGTCGACTTGCTTCCATTCTGAGCTGTGGCTGAGAGCACGGTCGACGTATGCGTTAACAACACTCCTCTTGTACCTGTCAGGGCAGTCGCTGTTGGCATTTAGGCACATTCCTATGTTTGTTTCCTTAGTGTAGACTGCAGTGTGGAAACCTCCGCCCTTTTCCATGACTGTTACATCTAGAAAAGGCAGCTTCCCATCCTTTTCCGTCTCGTAAGTGAAACGCAGCACGGAACTCTGCTCAAATGCCTCCTTCAGCTCCTGCAGATGTCTGACATCAGGTACCTGTGTAAAAATGTCGTCAACATACCTGCAGTATATGGCCGGTTTCAAGTTCATGTCGACTAAGACTTTTTGCTCGATGGTACCCATGTAGAAGTTTGCAAACAGGACACCTAGGGGAGAACCCATGGCGACCCCATCTACTTGCTTATACATGTGCCCATCCGGGCTCAAGAAGGGTGCCTCTTTAGTACAAGCTTGGAGTAGTTTCCTCAGAATACTTTCTGGCATGTCAAGAGGAGTACAGGCTGGATCACGATACACTCTGTCGGCTATCATTCCGATTGTCTCGTCCACAGGTACGTTGGTAAACAGCGATTCTACGTCCAACGAGGCTCTTATCCCTGTGGCCCGTGTGCCCCGCAGTAAGTCCACAAATTCCTTTGGAGACTTCAGGCTGAAGGCGCAAGGAACATAAGGAGTCAGCAGGCCGTTGAGTCGCTTCGCCAGTCTGTACGTGGGTGTGGGTATCTGGCTAATGATTGGCCGAAGTGGGTTTCCAGGCTTGTGCGTCTTGACATTTCCATACGCATATCCAGGTTTATATTCCCCAATGATCTTTGGCAGGTGGAGTCCGGATTTCTTGGCGTTCACAGTTTCGATCAGTTTGTTGACCTTTGCTTTTAATTCGGCTGTAGTGTCCTTCGTTACCCTTTGGAACTTAGTTTGGTCAGAGAGTATGATGTTCATTTTCGCCAGATATTCGTCTTTTTTAAGAATGACATATATTGGCGACTTGTCACCTCTCCTGACAACTATCTCCTTGTTCTCACGAAGGCTTTTAGCTGCCGCTTTAAGCTCGGGGGACAGTATGGTGCTTCTGTAGTTGCCTCGATTCTTTCCTCCTTCTGCAATAAGTTCTGCTTGTAAGGTATCTTTGGTAGTGACCTTCTTTTGTGTCTCGAGGTCGAATATGTCGTCCAACAGAATTTCCAACTCTACTTTCCGGGCCATTTCACTCGGTCTGGACATAACATGACAGTTTATGCCCAGATTTAGGAGAGTGACTTGGTCCTCAGTGAGGTTAATTCCTGCAAGGTTCAGGAAGCCATCTCTAGGTCGTGGAATTGCCATAGGTCCTCCATATAATGTTGTTAGTTTCTTGATAATCCTTGTTTCAGTGCTGAGGTGATGTTGGTCTGTGAGGATGTCGAGGTGTTGTTCAATGCGGGTACGTGTCCTCTTGACATGCCAGAAAGTATTCTGAGGAAACTACTCCAAGCTTGTACTAAAGAGGCACCCTTCTTGAGCCCGGATGGGCACATGTATAAGCAAGTAGATGGGGTCGCCATGGGTTCTCCCCTAGGTGTCCTGTTTGCAAACTTCTACATGGGTACCATCGAGCAAAAAGTCTTAGTCGACATGAACTTGAAACCGGCCATATACTGCAGGTATGTTGACGACATTTTTACACAGGTACCTGATGTCAGACATCTGCAGGAGCTGAAGGAGGCATTTGAGCAGAGTTCCGTGCTGCGTTTCACTTACGAGACGGAAAAGGATGGGAAGCTGCCTTTTCTAGATGTAACAGTCATGGAAAAGGGCGGAGGTTTCCACACTGCAGTCTACACTAAGGAAACAAACATAGGAATGTGCCTAAATGCCAACAGCGACTGCCCTGACAGGTACAAGAGGAGTGTTGTTAACGCATACGTCGACCGTGCTCTCAGCCACAGCTCAGAATGGAAGCAAGTCGACGAAGAACTCTGTAGGGTAAGGCAGGTCCTAGTCAATAACGGCTTCTCCAATGGTTTCATCGAAGACATCATAAGAAGGAAAGTGAAAAGCCATGCAACCTCTGAAGAGACAACTAACACAACACCTATACCCCCTATTAGACTATTTTACAGGAACTTCTTTTCCACAGCTCATAAAACGGAGGAAAGGGTCCTGAAAGATATTGTTAATAGAAACGTTATCCCTACAGACAAAAATCAGAGGATACAACTGACGATTTACTATAAAACCAGAAAAACGGCCAGCCTACTCATGAGAAACTCTCCAGACACAAAACAGAACGCTTTAAAAGAGACTAACGTCGTCTATGCCTTCAAATGCCCACTTGGGGACTGTAAGCTCCAAAAAACCCAGTATATAGGCAAGACAACAACATCTCTTTCTAGGCGTTTAACGATGCATAAGCAACAGGGCTCCATTAAGGAACATATAATCTCTTCCCATAACCAAACCATCGCCAGAGAAATCCTAGTAAACAACACAGAAATCATCGATAGATACAGCGATAGCAGGCGGCTTGACGTTTGCGAGGCACTACACATCAAGAAGTCAACACCAGCAATCAACAGCCAATTATTGCACAACTATATTCTACCCACCTCAAGACTCCGCTCCAATATAGAAGCATCAAGAAATATGGACCAATAGGCTTTCTACAAACACTTCTATTCAATACCCATTGTTTCTGTTCTGTCTTGTGTTGATACTTTTAATACCCTATTAATATCCCCTCTTGTTCTGTCTTGTGTTAATGCCACATCACCCCTCCCACCTCACTCAAATGTAGATATAAAATCAGAGATACGTAAGTTCTAATCAGTTGTGTATTTGTGAAGTCTTTGAAAATGTAATAAGTTTTACGAAACGCGCCCGTGTCGCGTCAGACTAGAAATAAAAATGAATTTTGGAGAAGTGATTTTTGATTTACCTCCAACAGTGAAGCGTAATGTACGAAAGATTGAGAAAATTCGTGTTAGAATTATTAATCTTACTTTTTCGGTCATATTTAATATTATATATATATATATATATATATATATATATATATATATATATATATATATATATATATATATATATATATATATATATATATATATATATATATATATATATATATATATATATATATATATATATATATATATTTGTCAACATATATTATTTAATATGACCGAAAAAGTAACATTGATAATTCTAGCACGAATTTTCTCAATATTGCCTTTATTTCTTTTCACTGTTGATGTTCACTGTTCTTCTTTTTCAGTTACCATCAACAGTGAAAAGAAATATAAGAAATATTGAGAAAATTCGTGTTAGAATTATTATTCTTACTTTTTCGGTCATATATATATATATATATATATGTCGTACCTAGTAGCCAGAACGCACTTCTCAGCCTACTATGCAAGGCCCGATTTGCCTAATAAGCCAAGTTTTCATGAATTAATTGTTTTTCGAATACCTAACCTACCTAACCTAACCTAACCTAGCTTTTTCGGCTACCTAACCTAACCTAACCCATAAAGATAGGTTAGGTTAGGTTAGGTAGGGTTGGTTAGGTTCGGTCATATATCTACGTTAATTTTAATTCCAATAAAAAAAATTGACCTCATACATAATGAAATGGGTAGCTTTATCATTTCATAAGAAAAAAATTTGAGAAAATATATTAATTCAGGAAAACTTGGCTTATTAGGCAAATCGGGCCCTGAATTGTAGGCTGAGAAGTGCGTTCTGGCTACTAGGTACGACATATATATATATATATATATATATATATATATATATATATATATATATATATATATATATATATATATATATATTATATATATAACTGAAAACTCACACCCCAGAAGTGACTCGAACCCATACTCCCAGAAGCAACGCAACTGGTATGTACAAGATGCCTTAATCCACTTGACCATCACGACCGGACAAAATGAGGTGATAGCCGAGGCTATTTGAACCACTCCACCGCCGGCACTCGGATAGTAATCTTGGGCATAGCATTTTACCAAATCACCTCATTCTTTGGGGCACACGTGAGGAACACAAATGCGAACATGGGTTCGCAGTTATGGGTTCGAGTCACTTCTGGGGTGTGAGTTTTCAGTTGCATATTGTCCTGGGGACCATTCAGGCTTGTTCGCATATATATATATATATATATATATATATATATATATATATATATATATATATATATATATATATATATATATATATATATATATAGATATATATATATATATATATATATATTATATATATATGTAGTACCTAATAGCCAGAACGCACTTCTCAGCCTACTATGCAAGGCTCTATTTGCCTAATAAGCCAAGTTTTCATGAATTAATATATTTTCTCTAATTTTTTTCTTATGAAATGATAAAGCTACCTATTTCATGATGTATGAGGTCAGTTTTTTTTTATTGGAGTTAAAATTAACGTAGATATATGACCGAACCTAACCAACCCTACCTAACCTAACCAAACCGATCTTTATAGGTTAGGTTAGGTTAGGTAGCCGAAAAAGTTAGGTTAGGTTAGGTTAGGTAGGTTAGGTTGTCGAAAAAACATTAATTCATGAAAACTTGGCTTATTAGGCAAATCGGGCCTTGCATAGTAGGCTGAGAAGTGCGTTCTGGTTACTAGGTACGACATATATATATATATATATATATATATATATATATATATATATATATATATATATATATATATATATATATATATATATATATATATATATATATATATACACACTTCTATATATATATATATGTCGTACCTAATAGCCAGAACACACTTCTCAGCCTACTATTCAAGGCCCGATTTGCCTAATAAGCCAAGTTTCCCCTGAATTAATGTTTTTTCGTCTACCTAACCTACCTAACCTAACCTAACCTAGCTTTTTTTTTGGCTACCTAACCTAACCTTACCTATAAATATAGGTTAGGTTAGGTTAGGTAGGGTTGGTTAGGTTCGGTCATATATCTACGTTAATTTTAACTCCAATAAAAAAAAATTGACCTCATACATGGAGAAAAGGGTTGCTTTATCATTTCATAAGAAAAAAATTATAGTAAATATATTAATTCAGGAAAACTTGGCTTTTTAGGCAAATTGGGCCTTGAATAGTAGGCTGAGAAGTGAGTTCTGGCTACTAGGTACGACATATATATATATATATATATACACACACTTCTGGGGTGTGAGTTTTCAGCTGCATATTGTCCTGGGGACCATTCAGGCTTGTTCGCATTTGTGTTCCTCACGTGTGCCCCAAAGAATGAGGTGATTTGGTAAAATGCTATGCCCAAGATTACTATCCGAGTGCCGGCGGTGGGGTGGTTCAAATAGCCTCGGCTATCACCTCATTATGTCCGGTCGTGATGGTCAAGTGGATTAAGGCGTCTTGTACATACCAGTTGCGTTGCTCCTGGGAGTATGGGTTCGAGTCTCTTCTGGGGTGTGAGTTTGTCAGTTTGCATATTGTCCTGGGGACCATTCAAGCTTGTTCGCATATATATATATATATATATATATATATATATATATATATATAATATATATATATATATATATATATATATATATATATATATTATATATGTCGTACCTAGTAGCCAGAACGCACTTCTCAGCCTACTATGCAAGGCCCAATTTGCCTAATAAGCCAAGTTTTCCTGAATTAATATATTTTCTCTAATTTTTTTCTTATGCAATGGTAAAGCTACCCATTTCATTATGTATGAGGTCAATTTTTTTTATTGGAGTTAAAATTAACGTAGATATATGACCGAACCTAACCAACCCTACCTAACCTAACCTAACCTATCTTTAAAGGTTAGGTTAGGTAAGGTAGCCGAAAAAAGTTAGGTTAGGTTAGGTAGGTTAGGTTGTCGAAAAAACATTAATTCATGAAAACTTGGCTTATTAGGCAAATCGGGCCTTGCATAGTAGGCCTAGAAGTGCGTTCTGGCTACTAGGTACGACATATATATATATATATATATATATATAATATATATAATATATATATATATATATATATATTATATATATATATATGAATGAAAACTCACACCCCAGAAGTGACTCGCACCCATACTCCCAGAAGCAACGCAACTGGGTAACTACAGGGCTAGCCAGAACGCACTTCTCAGCCTACTATGCAAGGCCTGATTTGCCTAATAAGCCAAGTTTTCATGAATTAATGTTTTTTCGACTACCTAACCTACCTAACCTAACCTAACCTAACTTTTTCAGCTACCTAACCTAACCTAATCTATAAAGATAGGTTAGGTTAGGTTAGGTAGGGTTGGTTAGGTTCGGTCATATATCTACGTTAATTTTAACTCCAATAAAATAAAATTGACCTCATACATAATGAAATGGGTAGCTTTATCATTTCATAAGAAAAAACTTTGAGAAAATATATTAATTTAGGAAAACTTGGCTTATTAGGCAAATCAGGCCTTGCATAGTAGGCTGAGAAGTGCGTTCTGGCTACTAGGTACGACATATATATATATATATATATATATATATATATATTATAATATATATATATATATATAATATATATATATATATATATTTATATATATATATATAGTCGTACCTAATAGCCAGAACGCACTTCTCAGCCTACTAATCAAGGCCCGATTTGCCTAATAAGCCAAGTTTTCATGAATTAATGTTTTTTCGTCTACCTAACCTACCTAACCTAACCTAACCTAGCTTTTTTTGGCTACCTAACCTAACCTTACCTATAAATATAGGTTAGGTTAGGTTAGGTAGGGTTGGTTAGGTTCGGTCATATATCTACGTTAATTTTAACTCCAATAAAAAAAAATTGACCTCATACATAGAGAAAAGGGTTGCTTTATCATTTCATAAGAAAAAAATTATAGTAAATATAATAATTCAGGAAAACTTGGCTTATTAGGCAAATCGGGCCTTGAATAGTAGGCTGAGAAGTGAGTTCTGGCTACTAGGTACGACATATATATATATATATATATATATATATATATATATATATATATATATATATATATATATATATATATATATATATATATATATATATATATATATATATATATATATATATATATATATATATATATATATATATATATATATATATATATATATACTAAAAATAAATAGATATACGCAATATAATTTAAAATATATGACAATAACAATTTCAGTTCATAACAAAGATTTGAAATTTCTAATCTCTATGTCTCATGCACGTCTCTCTCTCTCTCTCTCTCTCTCTCTCTCTCTCTCTCTCTCTTCGCTAGCTGGCGACTGGCACTTTTGTTGAGGTCTGGAAGTAACTAGCTTTAAGGGCCTTGTAATGAGGTAACTAGTAACTACATTACGGGTCCTTGTGTTTGTGTCCGATAAATATAATGAATGGAAATTTTATATTAATTTAACTAAGGGGTCGAGGTCTCTTTTGAAAGATGAATAATTTTTAGAATGTTTCCTCCGCGGTCTCTACGCCTCAGGCTGCCCCATTTGCCGGCATTTTGGACAAAACTTAAATTATTTGGCATAGTTTCTGATTGTTAACTCCAAACAGTCGTTATTTTTAGCCTTTTTTCGTTGTCTGTCTTTTTTCTCGTTATCTGTGCAACTCTAACTTCGTTTTCCCATTCATCTCTCTCTCTTTCTTTCCTTCCCTCCACCAATTCTTTCTACCCCTTACATTCAAGTAAATGTCATCATTAGCATTTCACTTCCTTCCAGTCAATCCCTCCCTCTGCCTTTCTCTCTCTGTTTTCGTTAATATTAATTCCCCTCTCTTCTGTTCTTCACTCACCCTCTCAAAACACAAGTGTGAACCACACAAGTGTGAACACAAACTCACCCTCAGCAAGCGGATGGCCCCCGTCAGAGGGTCAATGGCGAAAGCGGACCTTGATTCGTGGCTGGAGACGCCATCACCAGAGAGGCTATACCGCAGGAGTCCATACTCTCCCGCGTCGCCGTCTGTAGCAGTCACCTGCTGCACGAGGCAAGACAACCTCTGAAACTCATTATAGTCCTTATGGAGAGCTGAATGATGGTTCAAGGGATGTGAGGTTACCGTCCAAGGGTTACCGTTGTAGTGGGTTACCATGTGTTACCGTTGAAGTGGGTCACCGTGTGTTACCGTTGTAGTGGGTCACCGTGTGTTACCGTTGTAGTGTGTTACCGTTGTAGTGTGTCACCGTTGTAGTGTGTTACTGTTGCAGTGTGTTACCGTTGCAGTGTGTTACCGTTGTAGTGTGTAACCGTTGTAGTGTGTTACCGTTGCAGTGTGTTACCGTTGTAGTGTGTTACCGTTGTGTGTGTTACCGTTGTAGTGTGTTACCGTGAAGTGTGTTACCGTTGTAGTGTGTTACCGTTGTAGTGTGTTACCGTTGAAGTGTGTTACCGTTGTAGTGTGGTTGTAGTGTGTTACCGTTGTAGTGTGTTTGTAGTGTGTTACCGTTGAAGTGTGTTACCGTTGTAGTGTGTTACCGTTGTAGTGTGTTACCGTTGTAGTGTGTTACCGTTGTAGTGTGTTACCGTTGTAGTGTGTTACCGTTGTAGTGTGTTACCGTTGTAGTGTGTTACCGTTGTAGTGTGTTACCGTTGTAGTGTGTTACCGTTGTAGTGTGTTACCGTTGTAGTGTGTTTGTAGTGTGTTACCGTTGCAGTGTGTTAGTGTGTGTTACCGTTGTAGTGTGTTACCGTTGTAGTGTGTTACCGTTGAAGTGTGTTACCGTTGTAGTGTGTTACCGTTGTAGTGTGTTACCGTTGTAGTGTGTTACCGTTGTAGTGTGTTACCGTTGTGTGTTACCGTTGTAGTGTGTTACCGTTGTAGTGTGTTACCGTGTGTTACCGTTGTAGTGTGTTACCGTTGTAGTGTGTTACCGTTGTAGTGTGTTACCGTTGTAGTGTGTTACCGTTGTTGTGTAACCGTTGTAGTGTGTTAACCGTTGTAGTGTGTTACCGTTGTAGTGTGTTACCGTTGTAGTGTGTTACCGTTAAAGTGTGTTACCGTTGTAGTGTGTTACCGTTGTAGTGTGTTACCGTTGTAGTGTGTTACCGTTGTAGTGTGTTACCGTTGTAGTGTGTTACCGTTGTAGTGTGTTACCGTTGTAGTGTGTTACCGTTGTAGTGGGTTACCGTGTGTTACCATTGTAGTGTGTTACCGTTGTACTGGGTTACTGTGTGTTACTGTTGAAGTGGGTTACCGTGTGTTACCGTTGTAGTGTGTTACCGTTGTAGTGTGTTACCGTTGTAGTGTGTTACCGTTGCAGTGTGTTACCGTTGTAGTGTGTTACCGTTGTAGTGTGTTACCGTTGTAGTGTGTTACCGTTGTAGTGTGTTACCGTTGTAGTGTGTTACCGTTGTAGTGTGTTACCGTTGTAGTGTGTTACCGTTGTAGTGTGTTACCGTTGTAGTGTGTTACCGTTGTAGTGTGTTACCGTTGCAGTGTGTTACCGTTGCAGTGTGTTACCGTTGCAGTGTGTCACCGTGAACAATCAAAACAATCTTGGTTCATAATGAGGCTAGCGGCCGCGATCGCTTTCATTAGTACAGTCAAAAGTAACCAAGTTGAGGTAAGGAAGATGTGAAGGGGAGCAACAACAACCTTATGTAATCCAAATGTTGCCATAAGATACCAAAGCGTTGTACATTGAATGTTGTTTAATTTTAACACTTTTGGGTCATGTGGTAATAGTGTCTACCTTGTGCGTAGCGCCCGGGGTTCAATAGCCTCACGGCCCGGTCTCCGACTTTGCCACTCATCATAGTGGTACTCCATCATATTGTCCTTATGATGGAAAATAGATCACTAAGAAACTTATCGACCATCATTTGCTTCTGATCAACATGAGCCAACTTCCCAGCACTTGATATTTTCTTATTTATTATTTTCGTATAAATTTCTATACATTGCCTCTGTGTTTAAAGACTCAGATGAAACCCCCATTCTCTTGTACCACCGTTCTCTACTCACAATCGGGGATTCCGGGTTCGATCTGCGGGTAGGGCAGAAATGCTAGAAAACCCTCAGTTTTCTAATCCAATCCTAAGCATCACAGTAACGTTTGATCTAATTATGGTAACATCACATTTTTATCAATTGCTCACATTACTTCTCAAAATATTGTTACTTCTCATTCCACTTAATATGTACTTAACGTCTTGTCATGACCTTCAATTACCCTTATCTAAAGTAGTGCTCTCAATAATGAGGCATCTCAAATTCCCTCCAAATTGTTGATGTAGCTCAGAGGAGAACTGTTGTTTAGGGCACATGTCACACCTCACATCCAAGATGATTTAATTGATCTGATGCTGCAAAGATTTCCTCTAGCTGTCTTTTGCCACAAGTTCCACGAAACTTGATCTCAGACACTTCAAGTTTAAGTCGGTAATACGTACACTTCATTAGGTCGTCTTAATTCCGGTAGACATTTCTAGATTATGAACTAGAACGCTATGCTGTCACACTTGTTCATCACCTCTTTTAAGGTCAACATTCACCCTATATCTTCCCGGGCTCCTTTGAACTCCAGTCGTGGTGCTATATCTTTCCATCTCAAAAGCTATAAATTATTGAATACTCAACGTTGAATCTGCCTTAGACTAGTGGAGGCTATGCCTCTGTCATAGCCTAAATTATGCAATAAAAGTTTGTATGTAAGAGAAAAAGACAAAACAGCATATGCGAAAAGACCAACAGGAAAAAGGACAAATTACAACGTCAATAACTGTGATAGGGAGATATTGATATTCTTACGTCCACATCTGTCTCCCCATCTCTGAGACTGACGAAAAGACGGGGAGACAGATATGGCCGTAAGAGCTTCTCACCGTAAGGATGGTCTTAGGTAGATGTCTGTCGTCCTCCTCGGTGATCTGCGTCTCATGGAGCGCCCTGGGGAAGACGGGGGCGTGGTCGTTCTGGTCGACCACACGCACTACCACCCGCGCCTGGCTCCTGGCCTCCCCAGCCCGCGCCTCCACCACAAGCTCGTGCTGCAGGAAGGAGAGAGAGCAGGAGCTGGTGATTTTTATCTCGCGGAAAACCGCGAGGCAAACGGGGGTTGTGGTCGTTGTGGTCCACCACCTCACTCGTCTAACTTCGTGCCTTCGCTGTCCGCTCCTACACCAATAGCCCCTGGCTACGGGAAGGATCTAAGTTAAGTGTCGCAACAACAGTTTAGATACTAGGTGAGGCATTGGTAGTGAGACGTAATGGTTCGTAAAATGTTCAGAAAAAAATTAAGAAAATTGTTAGGATTTATAACACAAAAATCCTTGAAAAAACGTAAAAAAAAGGGATGCTCAAATATATCTAACCCTTCCTGTATATTTTACAAATAGCACAACTATTAGAAAAAAATACAATCATAAGCAATTGATATTTTTGTAATTACTTCAGCATGCATAAATTAAGAAATAAGCATATATTAATATCTCATTAGAAAATAAATTGTTTTCTATTGAAACAATAAAAAACAATTACGTAAGATCCAATTGCAGAACAGTTCGCTAGAGCCAAGTTCACAACATTTACTCAACAGCCAAGTCCACAACAGGTTACACAACAACCAAGCCCACAACAGGTTACGCAACAACCAAGCCCACAACAGGTTACACAACAACCAAGCCCACAACAGGTTACACAACAACCAAGCCCACAACAGGTTACGCAACAACCAAGCCCACAACAGGTTACGCAACAATCAAGCCAACAGGTTATGCAAGAACCAAGCCCACAACAGGTTACACAACAACCAAGCCCACAACAGGTTACGGAACAATCAAGCCAACAGGTTATGCAAGAACCAAGCCCACAACAGGTTGCACAACAACCAAGCCTACAACAATTACGCAACAACCAAGCCGACAGGTTACGCAACAACCAAGCCTACAACAATTACGCAACAACCAAGCCTACAACAGTTTACGCAACCACCAAGCCGACAGGTTACGCAACAACCAAGCCTACAACAATTACGCAACAACCAAGCCCACAACAATTACGCAACAACAAAGCCAACAGGTTACACAACAACCAAGCCTACAACAGGTTACCCAACAACCAAGCCCACAACAATTACGCAAGAGCTAAACTTGAAACAATAGCGCTTCACAATAAGGTCCATACTCCTTGAATAAGAAAGTTTCCCCTTGAAAATGACAATTACCCTCCTAGATCCGATATCTCCTAATGAAGCGTTCATATTGTGTTATTGAAACCTCGTACGATCACGTCAGTCATGTACCATTGGACTAAACCAATATTTGAATGGATGATTGTTCCCGGCAGCCTCGTCATAGGCCACGTGTGTCAGACCCAAGCACGCTGAGGCATATACTGACTAATACGTTATATTGTTTGGCCAAAAAATGTAGCATACGAGGTGGTCTTTATTAACGTACCTGCAATCCTTCATATTGAAGGGTAAGATAAGGTAATTATGAGCAGAAAACACATAGCCAAGATGTATAATATATAAATATATATATATATATATATATATATATATATATATATATATATATATATATATATATATATATATATATATATATATTTATATATATATGTCGTACCTAGTAGCCAGAACGCACTTCTCAGCCTACTATGCAAGGCCCAATTTGCCTAATAATCCAAGTTTTCATGAATTAATTGTTTTTCGACTACCTAACCTACCTAACCTAACCTACCCTAACTTTTTCGGTTACCTAACCCAACCTAACCTATAGAGATAGGTTAGGTTAGGTTAGGTAGGGTTGGTTAACTTCGGTCATATATCTACGTTAATTTTAACTCCAATAAAATAAAATTGACCTCATACATAAGGAAATGGGTAGCTTTATCATTTCATAAGAAAAAAATTGGAGAAAATATATTAATTCAGTAAAAATTGGCTTATTAGGCAAATCGGGCCTTGCATAGTAGGCCGAGAAGTGCATTCTGGCTACTAGGTACGACATATATATATATATATATATATATATATATATATATATATATATATATATATATATATATATATATATATATATATATATATATATATATATATATATATATATATATATATATATATATATATATATATATATATATATATATATTATTAAATATGACCGAAAAAGTAAGATTAATAATTCTAACACGAATTTTCGCGATCTTTCGTACGTTTCTTTTCACTGTTGGTGGTAATTCAAAAATCAATTCTCTAAAAATTAATTTTTATTTCTAGTCTGACGCGACACTTGAGCGTGTTTCGTAAAACTTATTACATTTTCAAAGCCTTTAGTTTACACATACACAACTGAATAGAACTTACTGTCTTAGTTGAACTTAGTTGTCTCTGAAGAGACAACTAACACAACACCTATACCCCCTATTAGACTATTTTACAGGAACTTCTTTTCCACAGCTCATAAAACGGAGGAAAGGGTCCTGAAAGATATTATTATTAGAAACGTTATCCCTACAGACAAAAATCAGAGAATACAACTGACGATTTACTATAAAGCCAGAAAAAACGGCCAGCCTACTCATGAGAAACTCTCCAGACACAAAGCAGAACGCTTTAAAAGAGACCAACGTCGTCTATGCCTTCAAATGCCCTCTTGGAGACTGTAAGCTCCAAATAACCCAGTATATAGGCGAGACAACAACATCTCTTTCTAGGCGTTTAACGATGCATAAGCAACAGGGCTCCATTAAGGAACATATAATCTCTTCCCACAACCAAACCATCGCCATAGAAATCCTAGTAAACAACACAGAAATCATCGATAGATACAGCGATAGCAGGCGGCTTGACGTCTGCGAGGCACTACACATCAAGAAGTCAACACCAGCAATCAACAGCCAATTAATGCACAACTATATTCTACCCACCTCAAGACTCCGCTCCAATATAGAAGCATCAAGAAATATGGACCAATAGGCTTTCTACAATCACTTCCATTCAATACCCATTGTTTCGTGTTCTGTCTTGTGTTTAGGAATTCAATACCCTATTAATACCACCTCACCCCATCCTCCTCACTCAAATGTAGATATAAACAAATCGAAGATGTGTTAGTTCTATTCAGTTGTGTATGTGTAAACTAAAGTCTTTGAAAATGTAATAAGTTTTACGAAACGCGCTCAAGTGTCGCGTCAGACTAGAAATAAAAATTAATTTTGGAGAATTGATTTTTGAATTACCACCAACAGTGAAAAGAAACGTACGTAAGATCGAGAAAATTCATGTTAGAATTATTAATCTTACTTTTCGGTCATATTTAATTATATATATAAGCCTATACTTGCATAAACCACAAGTGAAGATTAATAATCTTTGGACAACACCCACCAGTGGGACTCGAACCCAGAAAGCACAACTACCTTCCAGTAGCTGCCATAACTAGTATGCTTTAACCCACTACACCATCAGACCCTACAAAAGAAGTAGAGAGTTCGAGATATATATACATCCCAAACATCTCCACTTCCCGAGGGCACCAGATGAGTGTGGGGTCAGTCTGCATTTTTCGTCAAGCCACTGTCAATGTGAGAGAACTCGTGTCCAGCTTATAAGCCAATACTTGCATAAACCACAAGTGAAGATTAATAATCTTTGGACAACACCCACCAGTGGGACTCGAACCCAGAAAGCACAACTACCTTCCAGTAGCTGCCATAACTAGTATGCTTTAACCCACTACACCATCAGACAATACAAAAGAAGTAGAGAGTTCGAGATATATATACATCCCAAACATCTCCACTTCCCGAGGGCACCAGATGAGTGTGGGGTCAGTCTGCATTTTTCGTCAAGCCACTGTCAATGTGAGAGAACTCGTGTCCAGCTTATAAGCCTATACTTGCATAAACCACAAGTGAAGATTAATAATCTTTGGACAACACCCACCAGTGGGACTCGAACCCAGAAAGCACAACTACCTTCCAGTAGCTGCCATAACTAGTATGCTTTAACCCACTACACCATCAGACAATACAAAAGAAGTAGAGAGTTCGAGATATATATACATCCCAAACATCTCCACTTCCCGAGGGCACCAGATGAGTGTGGGGTCAGTCTGCATTTTTCGTCAAGCCACTGTCAATGTGAGAGAACTCGTGTCCAGCTTATAAGCCTATACTTGCATAAACCACAAGTGAAGATTAATAATCTTTGGACAACACCCACCAGTGGGACTCGAACCCAGAAAGCACAACTACCTTCCAGTAGCTGCCATAACTAGTATGCTTTAACCCACTACACCATCAGACCCTACAAAAGAAGTAGAGAGTTCGAGATATATATACATCCCAAACATCTCCACTTCCCGAGGGCACCAGATGAGTGTGGGGTCAGTCTGCATTTTTCGTCAAGCCACTGTCAATGTGAGAGAACTCGTGTCCAGCTTATAAGCCAATACTTGCATAAACCACAAGTGAAGATTAATAATCTTTGGACAACACCCACCAGTGGGACTCGAACCCAGAAAGCACAACTACCTTCCAGTAGCTGCCATAACTAGTATGCTTTAACCCACTACACCATCAGACCCTACAAAAGAAGTAGAGAGTTCGAGATATATATACATCCCAAACATCTCCACTTCCCGAGGGCATCAGATGAGTGTGGAGTCAGTCTGCATTTTTCGTCAAGCCACTGTCAATGTGAGAGAACTCGTGTCCAGCTTATAAGCCTATACTTGCATAAACCACAAGTGAAGATTAATAATCTTTGGACAACACCCACCAGTGGGACTCGAACCCAGAAAGCACAACTACCTTCCAGTAGCTGCCATAACTAGTATGCTTTAACCCACTACACCATCAGACCCTACAAAAGAAGTAGAGAGTTCGAGATATATGACTGACCCCACACTCATCTGGTGCCCTCGGGAAGTGGAGATGTTTGAGATGTATATATATCTCGAACTCTCTACTTCTTTTGTGATGATGATGAAATACTACTACTACTTGATGAAATAAACGTATAAATGACCCCTCACTTGCTCTAGTGCTCTTGGGAGGTGGTGATCTTTGGAATATATAAATACTCCGAAATTACCATCTCTTTTAGGGGTCTGAGCAGGTGGTGGAGCGGGTTAAGGCGTACCTGTTATGCCAGTTGCTGGAAGGCTTCTGTGCTGGCGAGGGTTCGAGTCTCCTGGTGGGAAAGTGTTCTAAAGTTGTATACTTCACTCTCGTGTTTAGGAAAGTTGTGCCTTAAGTTCATAGACACAGTGTTCTCCCATATTAACAGGGACTTGATGAAATAAACGTATAAATGACCCCTCACTTGCTCTAGTGCTCTTGGGAGGTGGTGATCCTTGGAATATATAAATACTCCGAAATTACCGTCTCTTTTAGGGGTCTGAGCAGGTGGTGGAGCGGGTTAAGGCGTACCTGTTATGCCAGTTGCTGGAAGGCTTCTGTGCTGGCGAGGGTTCGAGTCTCCTGGTGGGAAAGTGTTCTAAAGTTGTATACTTCACTCTCGTGTTTAGGAGAGTTGTGCCTTAAGTTCATAGACCCAGTGTTCTCCCATATTAACAGGGACTTGATGAAATAAACGTATAAATGACCCCTCACTTGCTCTAGTGCTCTTGGGAGGTGGTGATCTTTGGAATATATAAATACTCCGAAATTACCATCTCTTTTAGGGGTCTGAGCAGGTGGTGGAGCGGGTTAAGGCGTACCTGTCATGCCAGTTGCTGGAAGGCTTCTGTGCTGGCGAGGGTTCGAGTCTCCTGGTGGGAAAGTGTTCTAAAGTTGTATACTTCACTCTCGTGTTTAGGAGAGTTGTGCCTTAAGTTCATATATATATATATATATATATATATATATATATATATATATATATATATATATATATATATATATATATATATATATATATATATATATATATATATATATATATATATATATATATATATGGTACCACCCCTAATGCAATTATAGGGACCCACAGCCTCAGAGAAGGGAACATAGCATTCAGGGAAAAACTTGCCATTTAACTCTGAATACGTAAGAGTGTTTGCTTCTCCTACCACCCCCCTTTTTTGATGGTGTGTACTTTTTTATGGAAGGTTATTCAGTTACATATCTGATTTTACACAAAAAATTACCATAAAGAGGACACAAAAAAAAGTTCGCTTCCTAGAGGCTGTAGATTTCCTCGAACTCCTCCGACGCCGGGCAGGAATCCGAGGATGCAGCGGGCATTCCCCCTCTGGATCGCGACACTGAGGCGCTGAAAGAGAAAACTTGCTGCTCTAGGGTCTCTTGTGGTGTCAATGAGCTTGGAACCAAGATCCTTAAAAAACCTTCTTGCACTCTCTCCCCATGGGCCTATGGTGTCAGACCCTATTGGAACAAAGTTGTACCGATGATCTAATTCCCTGTACTTGGCTGACTTGTCTTTTTCTCTGCGTGTCGCCGCGGCTTCTGCTGTGCTGGCAAAGAGGCTGATGTATGTGGTTGCTAAGGTGGATACACAAGTATAGTCCCATGCCAACTGTCTGCCACCCTTCCACGGACGCAGTGTGATTCCGTCTGGTCGGCCGGCAAAGCTAACAGTGTCACTGTTAAGTGGGTTGTGGGGCTCTCTCTCCGCTGGACGCAGAGCAGAGCCAAGACGTCTTTTAATGATGTCATTGACTTCGTCGTGTCTAGAGCGCCAACCACCAGATTTTCCACAGTGCAGGCCATGCAATCCATATTCGTCAGCATCTGCCTCGCCGCAAATACACCTATGAACAGTGTGGATAAGGGCAGCAAGACGGAGAGCGACTGCAATATAGAGCTCCTGCGGATCAAGACGTGTGCCTGTCGCAGACATACGGACTGCCAAAAGGAAGTCCCCTGCATGGGGAGCCTGCACAGCTGTTAGGCGTGCACGATCACTGGGGGTTGTTGCTGCCTCCAGCAAACCTGTGGCTTCTTTGTTTACAATGAAGCTGTCCCAACTGGATTGTTTCTTGGTATTCGGCATGGCTGGTCTGAGTGCTGGGTCTGCCATGGCACCCCATTTCGTGTCGCATTCCGTGTAGTGGGGGTCCTGTATCCCTGCTACATCACTCAGGGTGTCAGGTAGAATTTCCTTTACCAGGTCATCTGATGCTGAGGAGGAAGACAGGAAGGGTGGGACAGCAATTTGGGTGGCGGTGCGGACACCCAAGCCACTGAGCCTAACAGGAAGAGTGGCTTGTTTCCACTGGCATTCATTGAGGGAGAGGTTAACAACTTTTTCCAGCATGGTCTTCAGTAAGAGGTCATACTCTTCAAGCTTTCGGCTGTCGTAAGATGGGGCACACCTCAGAAAGTAGGTTAGCCTCGGAATGGATAGGCATTTGGTGAGGAGATAAAAAGCATCGTGGGCATCGATATCACCTATTCTGTCTTCCATCCTCCTAAGGTCTGCGATTTTCTTGTCAAGGATCTCCTCAATGGCGTTAGACCCGAGGGGGCCTCCAAGGAGAGTGCTGTTCTCGGCCCTAATGACATGGGCTCCAGGCAAGGCAGACCTTATTCTAGCTACGATGTCTGGGTTGGAAGAGACTACTTCACACTTGGAAGGGTTCAGGACGAGACCCAGGCTTACTTCTTGCTCCCTTATTTTCCTGATATCTGCCAAGAAATGGTCTACGGTGCCAGCTATAGTGCCATCATCCAAAAACCAGATGTTGAACTCGCTGGACAAGCTTTCGGTGATTTCTTTTAGGACTAAGCAGAAAAGAAAGGGAGCAAGAGGATCACCTTGCTGAACACCTTCACATGATCTGATTTCATGTTCACCAAAGAGCAGTTTTGACTCACCACTGTAGCACGATAGTATGAACGGGTAGAGGGGCCGGCAATGGCGATGTACGGCACAAAGTACTGCATCTCTTCTGACCATGTTGAAGGCATTCTTAGAGTTCAGTTTGAGCAGGGCCTTTTCATCAGAAATGTTGGTGATGTATGCTCGTGCTGCATGGGCAGCAACTTCACAGCCTTGGGGGATTCCAAATCCTAGCTGGATTGGTTTCAGCAATTCAGCCGCTTGCTGGCTGACAACCCTCGTAGCAGCCTTGGCAATCAGGCGTCGGAGAGTGTTGCCAACAGCGATTGGCCTGATTCCTTCGTCTTTCTTTTTGAGAGCACAGAGGGAGGCACCAAGAAAGAGAGGCCTGATGACCTCAGGTATATCACCAGCCAGGCACATGTTGACGAACCTTGTGAGTTCCATAAGAAGATCTTGTGCAGCATCACCAACCACAGGATTTAACATTTGCTTGATGTGTTGAGGTTTTAACCCTGTAAAGCCGCCTGCTGACCCAGGTGGAAAAGAAAGGGCTGCTTTGTAGACCTCAGATTCACCAACGGTTAATGGGTCTGAAATGGTGTCGGCTGGTGGCGGAACGATGTTGTCGCCTTGAGAGGCAGAGGTTTCGAGGAGCAATTTTCTCGTCACTGGTGAGGACTCTAATAGTACTTGCGGTATTTCCCTTTGCAATTTTCTTGGTGATTTGTGCTCTGAGTTTGTATGCTTCCGGTATGTTGTTGTTACCATTTCTGCGTTTACCATTTCTGTTACCATTTTCTGTTGTTCGCATTTCTACCATATATATATATATATATATATATATATATATATATATATATATATATATATATATATATATATATATATATATATATACAAATATATATACACAGCTTAGGAACATACGCAGATCTTCAACTACACAAAGTTAGCATCATTCAAATATGTATATATAACAGAAACAAAAAGCTTATCACCCACACCAGTTGGCTATACAAACCGAAGCAGAGAAAGACAAGGGAGAAGGTGGGAGGGGGGGGGGGGAGTAGTGACAGTAGCAGCTATCGGGCCTTGCTAGTGGTGAAACGAGTAGTTACACACTCACACACACACAAGTCACACACAACAGTCACACACACACACACAACAGTGTTATGGCCCTAATGGGACGCAACCGGGTTCTTTTCTTAGGGTATTAGAGTTTGGGTATCCGGCCCCAAGTTAGTAGAGGCTTTCAAGGGGTGAGCTCCGTAATGCAAGTAAAATAAACATGGAAAGTACATTAAATACACAAGTTTATCACTTTCTCTTTATATATAATTCTTTTCCCACCACCATATATTAATTAAAAGTCGCAAACGGGAAATATTACTACATAATATATATGTCTTTGTCTTTCTCTGAAGACGCTGAACACTTGGCGACGCTCACTCCGTGCAGTCTTCCCTGGTTTCCTATTCTGTGGCACAACCTTCTGCAGGTATCAGGAAACCACGATGAATCTACCCTGGCCACAGGCCAGCCAAATCACAATTCCACTGGGTGCCCTGTCTTGAAGGCCCACAACCACAGTCCAGCCTGTAGCTGGCAGGTACTAATCAGCCTCGCTGTTAGGCCACTTCACGACGAATGCTAGGGTTGCGAGCCCTAGGCAGGAGTCTCGTGTAACTTGCTGGTTACTGTCCTCGGTCGGCACCGCAGTTGGTTGTCTCTTCCACCAGCCAGCCCCGGGTACGGCGAATCCCGTCACTGCCACTCCTCAGGCAGATAATTGAACACTCAGCAGTGCTCGTCCGGTGGCGGCTCACTGCTTCTACAAAGAAGACTGGTGAAGAGACCTTGGCTGCCTTGGGTAGACTGACTCATCGTACATCACAGCAGTCCTAGGTTGACTCTGTGAAAGCAGACACATCATCAGTACTGAGACACTACATGGGAACCACTAGGAAACATCACTTATTGACTTAGACACAAACGTCCACCTTTTCGCTCCATAGATGGCGTTCACTGTCTAAGCGCCACCTCCCCAGAGGTCAGCAGCGGCTACTTCACGAGCTGACTAGGACAGGAATCCAGCGCTTATTGCCGGCATATCCCGTCATCACTAGATGGCGTTGTCCATGTTGTGGGGGTTTTTGGGAGCGGACTGACAGATGGCGTTGTCGTCACTGCTCCGTGCTCTGACGATGAACCTGGGTTCGTAACAAACAGTCACACACTCACACACAACAGTAACTCACTCACACACACAACAGTTACGCACGCACAACAGTCACACACATAACAGTTACACACTCACACAGCAGTCACACACACATACAACAGTTACACACACTACAGTCACACACACAACGGTCACACACTCGCACGTAGACAACAGTTGTTGGAAATTTTCAACACTAATAAACTGCTATTGTATTATAATAAATCATTATCATTATATACTTACTACAGTAGTTACTAATTTTACTAACAGTCGTGTCAACATAAATTAACCCTTGCATCTGCTATTAATGCTAGAATTCTCATGAAATAGAGCAGCAACATTGCGTCAGATAATGTCCAGTTAGACACGTTTATTACCAATGGGTTAGAGAATTGAATGTGGTTCTCTAAAATCATCAGTATTCCGTTTAATAATTACTTACGGATAATATAACTCCCAATAATCTTAAACCGAGAGTTATTAACTAAATTGTTCTGTAGTAATAGTTCTTTCTGTTACGTACGAATGTCATAGAGAGAAATAAAATCTTCTCCATTTCTCGTTTAACACCATAAAACGAGAATATGATAATATTTAAATCCCTATAATTGCAACCCAGTTCTCATTAACGTATTATATCCATAATTGCGCGGAAAAGAATTATTCGTGATTAATAATTTCTGTGACGAATGCGAGGGACGGGTTGAGGGAGGCGGCGACGTCATTGTACGAAAGCGCGTGCGAGAGGAGGGTCTTCTGGCGTGAAGAGTGGCGAGACACGTGGTAGTGACTGGGGAGTTTATCGGCAAGAATTACGCTGATACTCATTCAACAGTTGTTAATTACTCATCCACGTGCTCTATAGTGCCCAGCCAGTCAATAACGCGTCAACAATTAAAGCCAAAACCCGCAAATACACATACACAGCAGTGAACGTCTGGGACCGGCAGACGCGATACCAACAGACTTCAGTATTCAATACGCTCACGATAAGTATAGATTTCTCGTTTGATGCATCATACAAGATTTTATATTTATGAGTAGTCTGTCGTTATATAGCGAGAAGACCCAATATACAACTTTAGTACCAATTCGGCATTTCCCCCGTTTCATGAATATTGAGATTAAAACGTAGCCTATTCAAATGCTACTTAATCTTCTTTAATTTCAGCGTGTATGCGAGGAGTCATCAAGTTGTTCCTGTTCATTCGCGTTATTCACCTCTAGTTCCTTCCTTGTGGAGATCCTGTGAACACGAGGACGAATGACGAAACGATGTTATAGAAATCGTCTTAAAGCTAAGATTTTTTCATACAAATTTAATTTACATGATTTGATTCTTATATAATTTTTGTAGGATCATTACATTGAAGAGATTATTACCAGAAATGATGATTGGTAATTCATATGTTTACTCTAACTGTTGCTCAGTAATTTATAATCATTATTAATCATAATTTGAGTTCTTATATTTGAATCTATAGTAGTTTGGATTTATTATATCATTTACTCAACAATGAACTGGTGGCGAGCCACACTAGTTCCTAGATGTATATGAATTCTAGAAATAACCCCCTAATGTAGGTGTTTGAGGCTGTGACTTTAATTAATTAATAATACAGTCCATTCATTATTTCAAGTGATTATCCTTTTAATAATTATCCATAGAAAATGGTTCTCTAGTGTTATTCTAACAATCACTTTTATTAGTTTTCCCTCTTTTCTCAAAATTGGGTGGTCCTTCGTTTTATTGAATCAAATAAGTAAATAATTGAATATATGAGTCAAGCCCCAGATATCCCACAACAGTCATACACTCACTCACACAACAGCCACACACTCACACACACAACAGTCACACACTCCCACACACAACAGTCACACACACACACTCCCACACACAACAGTCACACACACACACACAACAGTCACTCACACACACAACAGCCACACACTCACACACACAACAGTCACACACTCCCACACACATCAGTCACACACAAACACACAACAGTCACTCACACACACAACAGTTACACACACAACAGTCACACACACAAGAGTTACACACACAACAGTTACACACACTCATATAACAGTCACTCACACTCACAACAGTCACACGCTGCCACACACAACAGTTACACACACACACACAACAGTCACACACACAATATTCAGACACTCACACTCAACAATCACACACACACGCAACAGTCACACACACACACACACACACACACACACACACACACACACACACACACACACACACACACACACACACACACACACACACACACACCAGTTACACACTCATACACAACAGTTACACACTCACATACAACAGTCACACATTCACACACAACAGTCACTCACTCACACACCACACACACAACAGTTACACACTCACACACATAAACACTCAACAGTCACACACACACAACAGTCACACACTCACTTAATAGTCACACACTCACACACACCAGTTACACACTCACACACAACAGTTACACACCCACATACAACAGGTACACACAACAGTCACACACACAACAGTTACACACACACACACAACAATCACACATTTACACACAACAGTCACTCACTCACACACACACAACAGTTACACACTCACACACACACAACAGTTACACACTCACACACACACACACAACAATCACACATTTACACACAACAGTCACTCACACACACACAACAGTTACACACTCACTCACACACACACAACAGTTACACACTCACTCACACACACACAACAGTTACACACTCACACACACACACAACAGTTACACACACACACACACACACACACACACAACACATCATGATATATAATCACAATAATGCAGTACAAAAGAGTATAATACACCTGTATATAATGATATTTCAAATACTGCATAATAAATTAAATTGTAATAGAGGTACCTTAACTCTTAAAGGTATGACCCCAGCGTACCCAGTCTGATCTGGGTAGGCTGGGTCATAACAGAAAACTGTTGGTCTTTACGTGCACTGAATATGGAAGAGTGTTGATCTATTCGAGTATTGACTAAAGATGAATGTTGACCTGTGCAGTGGCCCTTTTCCTTACCCGAGGACCTTAAGGAGGTAATGACCTTTCTTTCCGTCTTCTGGAGCCTCCGGATTGAGCGCTCGGGTAAGCGGAAATCTGTGCACTTTCACCGTGTTTTCTCTTCTGGAGAAGCTTCCATAATCTTTCCTGGGTCGCTCTGCTGTGCATCAAGGCACTCGCTTCCTCTCTCTATAGTTGTCAAAAGTTTCCTGAAAATGTTCCATGTAAACATAAATGATTTTCACGTTTGTGAGTCTTATTCTCTGTATGATTTTGGTTCCTTTGTAAACTTTAACATGAATGCGTGTAGCTTTTCGGCCGTGAATACTATGACGTGATCAAGCTTACACTAACCATGATTTTTTTTGCAGTCTTGCACTAAACACACTGGTTGTGTGATTTATTTTTTTGCGTTCCTTGTTTTAAACTTATTTTCTTCCCAGAATTTTTTTTATAAACCCTAACAATTTTCTTATTTTTTCCTGAACATTTTAACCTCCAGTTAATGTAGTGTGAATGTCTTGAGCTGACACTGAGAGCACCAGTTATGATGCTAGCCAGATAATGCCAGCTACAATGGTAACACTGATTAATTACTGGTAATGCTGAGTGATGGGAAACAGTTCTTGGTAACACTTAGCAATGACAAGTAATTCTTAGGAGTGCTGAATTATGATTGGAAATGCTTGAAGATGCTGGAAATGACTGATGATTCTCCGTAATGCTGAATAGGTAATGCTCGACATTAATGTCTAATAAATCTCCCTTGTGTTAAGTAATTATCAGTACTGTTGTCAGTGACGGGTAGTGCTCGACATTGTATTATTTGACAGAGTTGACCTCTGATCATTCCCGTTAATGACTCATCTTCACTGCTATTGATATGGCTCTCTTGGCGAGCAACACCTGTTATGGTAGTATGGGTTAGTTAGCACTGATGCTCGTTGTGGTAGTATGGGTTAGTTAGTACTGATGCTCGTTGTGGTAGTATGGGTAAGTTAGCACTGATGCTCGTTGTGGTAGTATGGGTTAGTTAGCACTGATGCTCGTTGTGGTAGTGTGGGTTAGTTAGCACTCATGCTCGTTGTGGTAGTGTGGGTTAGTTAGCACTGATGTTCGTTGTGGTAGTATGGGTAAGTTAGCACTCATGCTCGTTGTGGTAGTGTGGGTTAGTTAGCACTGATGCTCGTTGTGGTAGTATGGGTTAGTTAGCACTCATGCTCGTTGTGGTAGTGTGGGTTAGTTAGCACTGATGCTTGTTGTGGTAGTATGGGTAAGTTAGCACTGATGCTCGTTGTGGTAGTGTGGGTTAGTTAGCACTGATGCTCGTTGTGGTAGTATGGGTAAGTTAGCACTGATGCTCGTTGTGGTAGTTGGGTAAGTTAGCACTGATGCTCGTTGTGGTAGTATGGGTTAGTTAGCACTGATGCTCGTTGTGGTAGTGTGGGTTAGTTAGCACTCATGCTCGTTGTGGTAGTGTGGGTTAGTTAGCACTGATGTTCGTTGTGGTAGTATGGGTAAGTTAGCACTCATGCTCGTTGTGGTAGTGTGGGTTAGTTAGCACTGATGCTCGTTGTGGTAGTATGGGTTAGTTAGCACTCATGCTCGTTGTGGTAGTGTGGGTTAGTTAGCACTGATGCTTGTTGTGGTAGTATGGGTAAGTTAGCACTGATGCTCGTTGTGGTAGTGTGGGTTAGTTAGCACTGATGCTCGTTGTGGTAGTATGGGTAAGTTAGCACTAATGCTCGTTGTGGTAGTATGGGTAAGTTAGCACTAATGCTCGTTGTGGTAGTATGGGTAAGTTAGCACTGATGCTCGTTGTGGTAGTATGGGTAAGTTAGCACTGATGCTCGTTGTGGTAGTATGGGTTAGTTAGCACTGATGCTCGTTGTGGTAGTATGGGTTAGTTAGCACTCATGCTCGTTGTGGTAGTGTGGGTTAGTTAGCACTGATGCTCGTTATGGTAGTATGGGTTAGTTAGCACTGATGCTCGTTGTGGTAGTATGGGTTAGTTAGCAATCATGCTCGTTGTGGTAGTGTGGGTTAGTTAGCACTGATGCTCGTTGTGGTAGTATGGGTAAGTTAGCACTAATGCTCGTTGTGGTAGTGTGGGTTAGTTAGCACTGATGCTCGTTGTGGTAGTATGGGTAAGTTAGCACTGATGCTCGTTGTGGTAGTGTGGGTTAGTTAGCACTGATGCTCGTTGTGGTAGTATGGGTTAGTTAGTACTGATGCTCGTTGTGGTAGTATGGGTAAGTTAGTATTGATGCTCGTTGTGGTAGTATGGGTTAGTTAGCACTGATGCTCGTTGTGGTAGTTGGGTAAGTTAGCACTGATGCTCGTTGTGGTAGTATGGGTTAGTTAGCACTGATGCTCGTTGTGGTAGTGTGGGTTAGTTAGCACTCATGCTCGTTGTGGTAGTGTGGGTTAGTTAGCACTGATGTTCGTTGTGGTAGTATGGGTAAGTTAGCACTCATGCTCGTTGTGGTAGTGTGGGTTAGTTAGCACTGATGCTCGTTGTGGTAGTATGGGTTAGTTAGCACTCATGCTCGTTGTGGTAGTGTGGGTTAGTTAGCACTGATGCTTGTTGTGGTAGTATGGGTAAGTTAGCACTGATGCTCGTTGTGGTAGTGTGGGTTAGTTAGCACTGATGCTCGTTGTGGTAGTATGGGTAAGTTAGCACTAATGCTCGTTGTGGTAGTATGGGTAAGTTAGCACTAATGCTCGTTGTGGTAGTATGGGTAAGTTAGCACTGATGCTCGTTGTGGTAGTATGGGTAAGTTAGCACTGATGCTCGTTGTGGTAGTATGGGTTAGTTAGCACTGATGCTCGTTGTGGTAGTATGGGTTAGTTAGCACTCATGCTCGTTGTGGTAGTGTGGGTTAGTTAGCACTGATGCTCGTTATGGTAGTATGGGTTAGTTAGCACTGATGCTCGTTGTGGTAGTATGGGTTAGTTAGCAATCATGCTCGTTGTGGTAGTGTGGGTTAGTTAGCACTGATGCTCGTTGTGGTAGTATGGGTAAGTTAGCACTAATGCTCGTTGTGGTAGTGTGGGTTAGTTAGCACTGATGCTCGTTGTGGTAGTATGGGTAAGTTAGCACTGATGCTCGTTGTGGTAGTGTGGGTTAGTTAGCACTGATGCTCGTTGTGGTAGTATGGGTTAGTTAGTACTGATGCTCGTTGTGGTAGTATGGGTAAGTTAGTACTGATGCTCGTTGTGGTAGTATGGGTTAGTAAGCACTGATGCTCGTTGTGGTAGTATGGGTAAGTTAGCACTGATGCTCGTTATGGCAGTATGGGTTAGTTAGCACTGATGCTCGTTGTGGTAGTATGGGTAAGTTAGCACTGATGCTCGTTATGGTAGTATGGGTTAGTTAGCACTGATGCTCGTTGTGGTAGTATGGGTTAGTTAGCACTGATGCTCGTTATGGTAGTGTGGGTTAGTTAGCACTGATGCTCGTTATGGTAGTATGGGTTAGTTAGCACTGATGCTCGTTATGGTAGTATGGGTTAGTTAGCACTGATGCTCGTTGTGGTAGTATGAGTTATTTAGCACTGATGTTCGTTATGGTAGTGTGGGCTAGTTAGCACTGATGCTCGTAAATGCCTAACTTTTGGGGATCATATCGAAGGTAATATGAGGTAAGTGAGGTTTCATGCTAGCTGAAACCTATCGTTCGTTACGGTTTCGCTAACAGTAATGTCAGGAAGGGAATTGTGATAGTCTGTGAGTACCAATAGTCTGCAATTCTCGGAACGTAAGAATTATTTCGTTCATGTTATCGTCGTATATAACATAATAAAACACACACGGTAATATATCCAGTGAATTATTTTCTTGGAATATTTGCTGAAAGACAATACTCATAATATTTTAGGTTCGTTTTAGGCTCACTGAGCGAAACGTACGATATCGACCCATAAAGAACTGCGATATTGGTTGCAGGATTATGTAACGTTAGTTTTGAACACGTGCTCAATATTAATTAAGCTTGATGATAAGAAAAGCTGAGGCGTGATTTATTGTTTTAGAAAGTTTTAACATCATCATCTAACATATCTATCCTGGCCAAACCTAACGGAATTAAGCTCATTTACCCTGGACAATTAAAAAAAAAAAAATTAACTGCCGACTGACTAACGTTTTAATATTGACAAGTTCAAATATCTAAATCTGTTCTATTAATAGTTTGTTCTGCCATAAATAATTTGAAGCAATTGTTGTAACCTTTGAAATAATCGGGAGTCATATTCAACAAATTATTACAACATTCCGTCCACCCACTTTGATCATATGTATTCAATGTGTCCAATTTTATTGGAAGGGTTAGGATACTGACGTCATCATTTCTTTCCTAAATGAAGAATTTACACGAAAACTAAATTTCATCCAGTGCCCCCAAGGACAGTTGTTTGCAACTCCACGGTATGATAACTCCATATTTCACTAGTTCACTAACAGTGCCTGCTAGCATGTGGGTCCTCTCGTGTCATGTATGGTTCTCGGTTCCACTTCCCTCGCACACGCTAAAACCTCCAGAAACTCACTGAGAAACGCCCATACAGGTACCATGTGTGGCTATCGTCTTCCTGTGGCCACCTGTGACTTGACGCACACAAGACAACTAAGACAAATCACAGTATATCACTTAGTAAATGTTCTCCCAAGGTGACTATACTCCAGACCTCCACTACGCTCTCATCATTTTCAATGTGCACACCTTTCTCTTCTCGTGTTAACTACTTAAAACTAGAGCCTCGCTTTCGCTGTTCAACGTTGGCGTCAATAATTACTAATATTTCATAAATTATTTAACTTAGACCTTCCCAGACCAGCCTAGGTCCGTCCCGTACCCCACACCATTTTCCCTACATATTTAGATAATGCTAGCAACGTCTGGCCTCTACTTTGGACAGACAAACTGACAGACATTCTCTTGTATGGTTCATATGTAAAGGTTACAATTTGAATGTATTCAAATGGGCTCTTGATTCATTGAACATTTACTTGATATAATTTATTTTGCACACGAGTTTTGCAAAATTCTTAAGATTGTACATCTGCCTGAATTGCATTATTTTCCTCATCTATTTCCTTTCGGCCAATTTCGTACCCAATTTTCCTCTGACCACTCATTGGACCTGATTTTTCTTATCGCACATATAGTTCATTTTCTTTGGCATAGAGTGAATTCGTTTTCTGTAAATGTATTCTAACCCTCATTTTATCTGGATTCACACTGGACTCGTTTTCACTGACTGTTTACACTTACACCCCATTTCCACTCTATCCCTCTCTCAATTTAGGCCACTGCTCCAGATAATACCAAAATATAAAGCACATTTTCCTTCTTAATGGTAAGCCGTATCTGGATGTACTTTATTACAGGAGGTGGTCCTTCTGCCTAACTGGAAAACAATAAAAGCCATTAAACTGCTTTCACTTCCCCTGCATGGCAGTTTGGCAGAAACCATCCCATTCACCCCCGGAAAATTTTATGTTTTAGGGGGAAGGTTTAGCCGTGTCAATAAAGCCTGAAAAATGGAAGGGAGGGAAGAGGCGTGGAAACGATGATGCCGTAAAGATCGGGAAGCTGTTGTCTCTCTCTCACACACTCAGTGTCATTCTTATTTATACTCACCCACTTACTCACCAGTTCCCTCTTTGTTTTCATTTTGTCTTTGACTACTTTTACAATTGCACTGTTATTGTTTCGAGTCTCTTTAATATATTTAATTATTTAAATTTGTTATTGGTATTATTTGACTGTTGTTTGGAAAATCATTCAAACTATGTTTTGCGATAATTTTTATATTTTCATCTTATACGATATACGTATCTACTCAAAAACTATCTTACTATCCCCGCCTGTATGCGATATGTGGCGTACGATCCCTCCATGAAGAAGACCGCCGCTCATTCAACACGTTCCACTCCTGGCCGTTTTGTCATTACCTGTCAATTTGACTTCATGTTTTTTACTACTGCTGGCTCTTAATGGTATATATGTCATGCTGAGCCGAGAGGGGAGTAATCTCTGTTGCTGCTCTTACTTTAACTCTTGCTGCTGCAGCTGTGCTGTTTTAACTGCTGCTGCTTTAACTGCTGCATCTGCTGTAAATGCTGCTGTTGCTGCTGTTCTTGTTGATGTCGTTGCTACAATTCATGGTTCTATCTCTGAAACAACTTTTACTGCTTTTACTCCTGTTCATATTTTTAGTACTGGTCCTCCAGCTGACACCACAACTAACGATGCTGCTGCTGCTGCGGCTGTTGCAAAAACCGCTGCTGCTGCTGTCAAAGTTGCTAATACTACTCCTGCTCCTCTACATCTGCTGCAGTCGCCGATACTGCAGCTGCTCTTGATGCAGTTGTCATCCCCTATTCTTTTTCCACATCGCTGTGAAGGATTAGATTAACTTGAATAAATGTTAGTACAAGTTTGTGATGGCAGGCAATAGACTAGGAGGGAAATCCTCCAGCCTTAGGTGGCGGAGGGTGTGTGGTGGAGGCTCCCGGAGTGACAGACAGTGGGCGGTTAAAAAATGAAAATAAAATGAAAACTGTTTGGGTGAATGTCAGAATGCTGGGTTTTGGCTCTTCGGAAAGCTTTATATCCTGTGTAGGTGGTGTGGTGGGCCGGGTGGTGGTGGTGGGCCAGGTAGTGTGGTGGGTCAGGTGGTGTGGTGGGTTAGGTAGAGTGCTGGTGCAAGTGGTGTGGTTGGTCAGGTTGTGTGGTCGAACAAGAGGTGTGGTGGACCAGGTTGTATGGTGGGTCAGGTAATGTGGTGGAACAGGTGGTGTGGTGGACCAGGTAGTGTGATAAACCATGTGGTGTCATTGGGTAGGTGTAATGGTCCATTTCAATAAATCATCATAATAGATAAACCACTACAGTAGACGAACCACCACAACAGACGGACCACCACAACAGACGAACCACCACAACAGACGAACCACCACAACAGACGAACCACCACAACAGACGAACCACCACAATAGATGAACCACCACAATTGATGAACCACCACAATTGATGAACCACCACAATTGATGAACCACTATCATTTTACTAGGTAAAGAACCACAGTAACCAAAGCCAAGAACCCTCCCGGAAAAACTCTCATATAAGATAGCGAAGTCACAGAGAAGTCAAGAAGTAACCCCACCGCTACCAAACAGAATGGATGTGTGAGGGGAGAGGAGTGGGAAGTGAAGGCGGAGAGGGGGAAGAAAATTGGGAAGAGATAAGTGATGTAGGGAAGAGGACACTGCAATAGAACGTATGCCGGGGGAGGAAAAAAAGAGGTGAGAAAAATGGGAGGAGAGGAAGAGGAGTTGAGAGTATCACCAACAGAAAACGAAAACAAAGAGAGCCTTACCTCTTGTTTGGTTTCGTAGTCAAGTGGCGCCCGAAGGGAGAGTCGACCGGTGGTGGGGTGGAGCCAGAAGTGGCCCCCTTCGTTACCTTCCGTTATGACGAACACCGGAGAATCTCCTGTGGAAGACCAACACAAACACTCAGTCAAAGGTTTCAATTACAACATCAACAATATTGTTGTTTAAAAGCTTGAAGGTTGATTGTCAAGGTTTGTCTGGCTAGGTGACAGCCGCGAGTGGGGAGCCTCTCTCGCCGTCCCGACAATACTCTCTGCTGTTGTCGGTAAATAACACACATCTGTATCTCACTGCATCACGCTCTCTCTCGTCCAAACCTGTCGCAGCTGTTCTCTTAAATATTCATTCTGTGTTTCATATACAACTTTCGTCCCTGCAGTTTTATGTTTTCCATGACGCTCGCGTCGCCCTTTTGGGATCTCCACGGTGTTCACTCCCCGCTGTAGGGATCTCCATGGTGTTCACTCCCCGCTGTAGGGATCTCCACGGTGTTCACTCCACGCTGTAGGGATCTCCATGGTGTTCACTCCCCGCTGTAGGGATCTCCACGGTGTTCACTCCCCGCTGTAGGGATCTCCATGGTGTTCACTCCCCGCTGTATGGATCTCCACGGTGTTCACTCCCCGCTGTAGGGATCTCCATGGTGTTCACTCCCCGCTGTAGGGATCTCCATGGTGTTCGCTCCACGCTGTAGGGATCTCCATGGTGTTCACTCCCCGCTGTAGGGATCTCCATGGTGTTCACTCCCCACTGTAGGGATCTCTATGGTGTTCACTCCCCGCTGTAGGGATCTCCATGGTGTTCGCTCCACGCTGTAGGGATCTCCATGGTGTTCACTCCCCGCTGTAGGGATCTCCATGGTGTTCACTCCCCACTGTAGGGATCTCTATGGTGTTCACTCCCCGCTGTAGGGATCTCCATGGTGTTCGCTCCACGCTGTAGGGATCTCCATGGTGTTCACTCCCCGCTGTAGGGATCTCCATGGTGTTCACTCCCCACTGTAGGGATCTCTATGGTGTTCACTCCCCGCTGTAGGGATCTCCACGGTGTTCACTCCCCGCTGTAGGGATCTCCATGGTGTTCACTCCCCGCTGTAGGGATCTCCATGGTGTTCACTGCTCCACGGTGTTCGGCTGTATCTCCATGCTGTTGGGATCTCCATGGTGTTCACTCCCCGCTGTAGGGATCTCCATGGTGTTCACTCCCTGCTGTTGGGATCTCCACGGTGTTCACTCCCTGCTGTTGGGATCCTTATGGTGTTCACTCCACGCTGTAGGGATCTCCATGGTGTTCACTCCCTGCTGTAGGGATCTCCATGGTGTTCAATCCCCGCTGTAGGGATCTCCATGGTGTTCACTCCCCGCTGTAGGGATCTCCATGGTGTTCACTCCCCGCTGTAGGGATCTCCATGGTGTTCAATCCCCGCTGTAGGGATCTCCATGGTGTTCACTCCCCGCTGTAGGTGTCTCCATGGTGTTCACTCCCCGCTGTAGGGATCTCCATGGTGTTCACTCCCCACTGTAGGGATCTCCATGGTGTTCACTCCCCGCTGTAGGGATCTCCATGGTGTTCACTCCACGCTGTAAGGATCTCCATGGTGTTCAATCCCCACTGTAGGGATCTCCATGGTGTTCACTCCCCGTTGTAGGGATCTCCATGGTGTTCACTCCACGCTGTAAGGATCTCCATGGTATTCACTCCCTGCTGTTGGGATCTCCATGGTGTTCACTCCCCACTGTAGGGATCTCCATGGTGTTCAATCCCTGCTGTAGGGATCTCCATGGTGTTCACTCCACGCTGTAGGGATCTCCATGGTGTTCAATCCCCGCTGTAGGGATCTCCATGGTGTTCACTCCCCGCTGTAGGGATCTCCATGGTGTTCACTCCCCGCTGTAGGGATCTCCATGGTGTTCACTCCCTGCTGTTGGGATCTCCATGGTGTTCACTCCCCGCTGTAGGGATCTCCATGGTGTTCAATCCCCGCTGTAGGGATCTCCATGGTGTTCACTCCCTGCTGTTGGGATCTCCATGGTGTTCACTCCCTGCTGCTGGGATCTCCATGGTGTTCACTCCCTGCTGCTGGGATCTCCATGGTGTTCCCTCCACGCTGTAAGGATCTCCATGGTGTTCATGAGTAGAAAAGACCAACGCCATGGAAGTCCGCCACCCGTTGTAGGGATCAATTACAGCTTCTGAAATAGTTTTAGATGTCCCTAAAGAGAAATATAACAGAGCAATTGTGGCCGACTTTTATAACAGACTGTAAGCGTGAGACGCCACAGATGCTTTCGTACAGTTCCCTGCAGTAACGTTATGGCAGATCAGTGTTCTTGGTTCACCTACTCCAACAATCCAACAAATTCGTATACTATTATTCAAGGAAATGTTAACGTGCGAACTGAACAAACATTATTATTCATAATAACTTTCCTGCCACACCAAAAAGTTGTAATAAAACAAGAGGTAAATGGTGGAAGGAAAAGGAAAAATACAGATAAGATAAGAACGCTTGTTTGCTGTAGTTTACAAACTTGCAGCAACTGTAATGAGTTTGTGAGTTTCGAGGACGCAACACGGTGCTTTGACTGTCAACCTGTCAATGGGGTGCATCAATTGTCAAGTGTCCTCTTATGTCGGTGATCATTTTCATTGTAATGAACGTATTAATGAGGATGAATTCGAGTAATACCTCCATTATATTGCCGCGGGGGCGCGCGAGAAGGTAAAAACGTGCCGGGTGAAGTGGAAGACACTTCATTCTTAAGTTAGCACCAAACAAATTAAAGATAAACTATCACAGAAAGAGAAGAAATATGAAAGAATCAGGAAGTTAGTGGCTGTACTCAACCAGGGTAACAAGAGCTTGGAACAATCCTATCACTGATACAAACGAATGTTTTATTAATGTTTGTGTAGCCTATATGACACAAGTCATATATATGGCTTAACACATCAGACGACTCAAAAGAACAGTGCGATGGCTAAAGAAATTCTCAAAGAATGATTGTTTACATGAAAATTACGCAATATATAAGGTAATGATGCCAAGGAAAAAGATTAGGTAAGAAAAAGATTAATCTGGTGAAAGATACTTGTCGAC
>NW_025561508.1:85000-104968 GCF_020424385.1 Procambarus clarkii | reverse complement strand
GGAAAGAAAGTGAGTATAGAGATGTGGGGGAAAGTGTCCACTTACAGTGTGGCTGACAAGCAATTGAAATTACCTGGAAAACGAGGTGTTAGGAGCTAGGAAAGATAGTGCTAGGAGCTAGGAAAGATAGTGCTAGGAGCTAGCTCTCTCTCTCCCCTCCTTCCTGGGGTTCACAGCATGCTGAGCACAGGTGAGGACACCTGCGTAGACCCCAGTCCTAAAAGTTACTCCAAGGCCACGAGTGTGTAGGTGTTTGACCACAGGTGTTGCGGGTGTTAGGGTGAGCAGTGCACACTAATGATGCCGTAACCTTACTCTGCTCTCTCTCTCTCTCTCTGTCTCTCTGTCTGTCTCTCTCTGTCTCTGTCTGTCTTTGTCTGTCTCTCTGTCTGTCTGTCTCTCTCTGTCTGCTCTCTCTCTCTATCTCTCTCTCTCTCTCTCTCTCTCTCTCTCTCTCTCTCTCTCTCTCTCTCTCTCTCTCTCTCTCTCTCTCCCTCCCTCCCTCCCTCCCCTCCCTCCCTCCCACTCTGTCTTTCTCTCTCTCTCTCTCTCTCTCTCTCTCTCTCTCTCTCTCTCTCTCTCTCTCTCTCTCTCTCTCTCTCTCTCTCTCTCTCTCTCTCTCTCTCTACCCACTCTCTCTCTTTCCCTCTCTCCCTCCCTCTCTCGTAACATGAAAAAACAAGCTGGGATATTTGTACAAACCGTAATCAGGGTAAGGGAGTGCCTGACGGACACACACCAAAGAGTCACAGTGGGAGAGACGGTCCTGACAGTGTGACAAGTGGGATCCCAGCGCCCAGTCCTGGGACAGCAGCTGTTCCTAGCGTCAATGCCCTGCGCCAGGGAGTGAAGTCATACATATCAATGTTTGCAGACTACGCAAAGCTAATGTTAAACACAAGGAGGACCGCAGAAACTTACAGGAAGACCTTGACAGACTCCAGGAGTGGTTAGGTTGTTAGAGTTGAAGAGCAGCAAGTGTAAGGTCATGAAGATGGTAAAGGGAGAGAGGAGACCAGGAGATATCTACACTGTATCTTGAGGTTATCTTGAGATGATTTCGGGGCTTTTTAGTGTCCCCGCGGCCCGGTCCTCGACCAGGCCTCCACCCCCAGGAAGCAGCCCGTGACAGCTGACTAAAACACTCAGGTACCTATTTTACTGCTAGGTAACAGGGGCATAGAGTGAAAGAAACTCTGCCCATTGTTTCTCGCCGACGCCTGGGATCGAACCCAGGACCACAGGATCACAAGCCCAGCGTGCTGTCCGCTCGGCCGACCGGCTCCAGAGTAACAAAGGCAGCTTATAACACGCTGGCTAACATTACAATGTCATTTAAAAGCAGAAATAAAGACTCAGTACAATCTTTACACCCTATATCAACACCAAAATACGCAGCACTGGCATGGAATGGCGAAGAGGATCATGATCACCACATACAAGATACACAAGAGCAGCCTCTTTAAATTGAGAGACAGAACAACACGAGGGCACAAGTGGAAGCACGAAAATAAACCGAATAAATGTAAGGAAGTATTGGTACACTCTTAAGAGGTCAATAAAGGCCAGACGCTGAAAGAAGTCCTGGAAGCCACCTCCTTAAACTAACAATACGTCACTGAAGTTAAAAATCAAATAACAGGTTATTGTACCTTGAACAATGCTTGTAGACAGGGGTTAAGGAGCTAGATGAAGGCACTACGGGATCACCGTAGCCCGTGCTACTTGGAACTTTGTTCCAGGTAGCGAATCCTTAACTTCAACAAGGAACTAGACGTCACCAGCCTGTAGTTACTGTTTGATAATCACCACAGTCACCACTATCACTATCACCACCACTACACTATCAGTCACCACCACTATCACCACCCTACACTATCACCACCCACTCTCGCTAGCTAGGCAAGTTAGAAAGCATATTAGTGGATGGAGAACTGAGTGAAAAAGGGACAGATGTAGGCGAGATTGGGAGACACAGTATCGGGGTCAGTAGCACAGGTGTCCACACCTGCACAGGTGTGCTAGTGCTCACTCTCACACACCTGTCCCGACATAGCAGCGGCATCCCATTGGTGGAATGAGGTGAATACCTGTTTATGGTTGACCGAGTGACATGTATAATATTCCCCCTGTATAGCATACATTTTATACATATATACATGTATACATGTTTACGTTCTCGGGTAATGATGCAATTTTGTTAATTAGTAACTATTTTGACTGAAAGTGAATTGGATCGGATTTGCTGCATTTGATGAATGATAGGTAAGAGGCGGGGCCCAAGAACTGGAGTTCATGACCCTCAGGAATAAACAGGCAGAGCACGCGCGTGCGTCCGGGGAAGACACACACACCCTAACAACAAGGTACTTCCGCCTCTGATCCAAACTAATCCTTGCAGGTGTGTGTGTGTGTGTGTACGTGTGTGTGTGTGTGTGTGTGTGTGTGTGTGTGTGTGTACGTGTGTACGTGTGTGTGTGTGTGTGTGTGTGTGTGTGTACGTGTGTACGTGTGTGTGTGTGTGTGTGTGTACGTGTACGTGTGTGTGTGTACGTGTGTACGTGTGTGTGTGTGTGTGTCGTATATAAAGATTAACACTAATAGCAATATACAAATGATAATATAAGTATATTAAACAAATAACAAACACAGCTACAACAACATTCCTTGTTCAAGAATTCGGCCATTTAATCGTGTCTTGCATTTTTGTTGGTAATTGGCTGAGTATCTGGCAAGTGTCGAGGGTTTACACCTCACACTCGTGGATACACAGCTTGTGTAAGTGTCGCTGGTTCAAGTGTGTCTGGGGGTGTGAGTGTGTGAGTGTGTCTGGGGGTGTGAGTGTGTGAGTGTGTCTGGGGGTGTGAGTGTGTCTGGGGGGTGTGAGTGTGTCTGGGGGTGTGAGTGTGTCGGGGGTGTGAGTGTGTGAGTGTGTCTGGGGGTGTGAGTGTGTCTGGGGGTGTGAGTGTGTGAGTGTGTCTGGGGTGTGAGTGTGTCTGGGGGTCTGGGGGTGTGAGTGTGTCTGGGAGTGTGAGTGTGTGGTGCAAGTGTATACACACAAAGCAGCTCAAGTGTAAACAATGTTGCTTGAGCCAGACACAACAGTCAAGCCTTCTTGTCTCACGAGACGTCGTGACCTGGAAAACAACCCCCCCCCTAATAGGTCGCTTTATGAACGTTATGACCACAACGTTACAAACACAACCTACTATCAAAAGTAATGGCTCGTATATTTTACGTTTTCTATGCATCGGACTCGAGAGGTTAGGTGGGCTGTTAGGGTTTGTACGTTGATGGTTAGGCTGAGAGGCAGAAATTATGATGCTTGGATGTGGTACACTGTGGTAGTGTGGTCAGTGGTAGTGTGGTACACTGCTCACGTACAAGCAAGTAGTGTGGGTAGAACAGGTCGTATCCTTCATGAGTATAGCAGAACTGGAGGCCATGAGCTGGAGCCTAAACCAGTCTGTGTACTATACAGCGCCTGGTGTAAATGTCAGTGTCTTCGTTAGCAAATTTTAAATGCAAGTGTAGGGACACCCCGGGTGTAGATAGTGGTATAAGAAATACAAGTGTATGACACCCTGGGTGTAGATAGTGGTATAAGAAATACAAGTGTATGACACCCCGGGTGTAGATAGTGGTATAAGAAATACAAGTGTATGACACCCTGGGTGTAGATAGTGGTATAAGAAATACAAGTGTATGACACCCCGGGTGTAGATAGTGGTATAAGAAATACAAGTGTATGACACCCTGGGTGTAGATAGTGGTATAAGAAATACAAGTGTATGACACCCTGGGTGTAGATAGTGGTATAAGAAATACAAGTGTATGACACCCCGGGTGTAGATAGTGGTATAAGAAATACAAGTGTATGACACCCCGGGTGTAGATAGTGGTATAAGAAATACAAGTGTAGGACACCCTGGGTGTAGATAGTGGTATAAGAAATACAAGTGTAGGACACCCTGGGTGTAGATAGTGGTATAAGAAATACAAGTGTAGGGACACCCTGGGTGTAGAGAGTGGTATAAGATACCTTGGGTGTAGACAGGGTCACATAGAGAGATAATGTTACTGACAGTATCTTCTCTGGGTGGTTTAGGACGGTAATAGTGAGACAGGAAAGAGAAGAGGACTCGACCCTACATAGACAGGATGGCGCTAATTTGGTATTATGATTGGTTGGTCTGTTTGTGTGTTGGTGTGGTGGTGAGGGTGTTGGTGTGGTGGTGTTGGTGTGGTGGTGGAGAGGGTGTTGGTGTTGTGGTTGAGAGGGTGTTGGTGTGGTGGTGTTGGTGTGGTGGTGGAGAGGGTGTTGGTGTGGTGGTGTTGGTGTGGTGGTGGAGAGGGTGTTGGTGTGGTGGTGTTGGTGTGGTGGTGAGGGTGTTGGTGTGGTGGTGTTGGTGTGGTGGTGTTGGTGTGGTGGTGAGGGTGTTGGTGTGGTGGTGAGGGTGTTGGTGTGGTGGTGTTGGTGTGGTGGTGAGGGTGTTGGTGTGGTGGTGTTGGTGTGGTGGTGTTGGTGTGGTGGTGGAGAGGGTGTTGGTGTGGTGGTGGAGAGGGTGTTGGTGTGGTGGTGAGGGTGTTGGTGTGGTGGTGTTGGTGTGGTGGTGAGGGTGTTGGTGTGGTGGTGTTGGTGTGGTGGTGGTGTGGTGTGGTGGTGGAGAGGGTGTTGGTGTGGTGGTGTTGGTGTGGTGGTGGTGAGGGTGTTGGTGTGGTGGTGTTGGTGTGGTGGTGGAGAGGGTGTTGGTGTGGTGGTGGAGAGGGTGTTGGTGTGGTGGTGAGGGTGTTGGTGTGGTGGTGAGGGTGTTGGTGTGGCGGTGTTGGTGTGGTGGTGTTGGTGTGGTGGTGGAGAGGGTGTTGGTGTGGTGGTGTTGGTGTGGTGGTGAGGGTGTTGGTGTGGTGGTGTTGGTGTGGTGGTGTTGGTGTGGTGGTGGAGAGGGTGTTGGTGTGGTGGTGTTGGTGTGGTGGTGGAGAGGGTGTTGGTGTGGTGGTGTTGGTGTGGTGGTGAGGGTGTTGGTGTGGTGGTGAGGGTGTTGGTGTGGTGGTGTTGGTGTGGTGGTGAGGGTGTTGGTGTGGTGGTGTTGGTGTGGTGGTGTTGGTGTGGTGGTGGAGAGGGTGTTGGTGTGGTGGTGTTGGTGTGGTGGTGAGGGTGTTGGTGTGGTGGTGTTGGTGTGGTGGTGAGGGTGTTGGTGTGGTGGTGTTGGTGTGGTGGTGGAGAGGGTGTTGGTGTGGTGGTGTTGGTGTGGTGGTGAGGGTGTTGGTGTGGTGGTGTTGGTGTGGTGGTGTGGGTGTTGGTGTGGTGGTGTTGGTGTGGTGGTGTTGGTGTGGTGGTGTTGGTGTGGTGGTGTTGGTGTGGTGGTGTTGGTGTGGTGGTGTTGGTGTGGTGGTGTTGGTGTGGTGGTGGTGGTGTGGAGGTGTTGGTGTGGTGGTGGAGAGGGTGTTGGTGTGGTGGTGAGGGTGTTGGTGTGGTGGTGTTGGTGTGGTGGTGAGGGTGTTGGTGTGGTGGTGTTGGTGTGGTGGTGTTGTGTGTGGTGGTGTTGGTGTGGTGGTGGAGAGGGTGTTGGTGTGGTGGTGTTGGTGTGGTGGTGAGGGTGTTGGTGTGGTGGTGTTGGTGTGGTGGTGTTGGTGTGGTGGTGGAGAGGGTGTTGGTGTGGTGGTGGAGAGGGTGTTGGTGTGGTGGTGAGGGTGTTGGTGTGGTGGTGTTGGTGTGGTGGTGTTGGTGTGGTGGTGAGGGTGTTGGTGTGGTGGTGTTGGTGTGGTGGTGAGGGTGTTGGTGTGGTGGTGTTGGTGTGGTGGTGTTGGTGTGGTGGTGGAGAGGGTGTTGGTGAGGGTGTTGGTGTGGTGGTGAGGGTGTTGGTGTGGTGGTGTTGGTGTGGTGGTGGAGAGGGTGTTGGTGTGGTGGTGTTGGTGTGGTGGTGTTGGTGTGGTGGTGGAGAGGGTGTTGGTGTGGTGGTGTTGGTGTGGTGGTGAGGGTGTTGGTGTGGTGGTGTTGGTGTGGTGGTGGAGAGGGTGTTAGTGTGGTGGTTGAGAGGGTGTTGGTGTGGTGGTGTTGGTGTGGTGGTGAGGGTGTTGGTGTGGTGGTGTTGGTGTGGTGGTGTTGGTGTGGTGGTGGAGAGGGTGTTGGTGTGGTGGTTGAGAGGGCGTTGGTGTGGTGGTGTTGGTGTGGTGGTGAGGGGGTTGGTGTGGTGGTGTTGGTGTGGTGGTGTTGGTGTGGTGGTGGAGAGGGTGTTGGTGTGGTGGTTGAGAGGGTGTTGGTGTGGTGGTTGGGAGGGTGTTGGTGTGGTGGTGTTGGTGTTGGTGTGGTGGTGGAGAGGGTGTTGTGTGGTGATGGAGAGAGTGTTGGTGTGGTGGTGTTGGTGTGGTGGTGGAGAGGGTGTTGTGTGGTGATGGAGAGAGTGTTGGTGTGGTGGTGTTGGTGTGGTGGTGGAGAGGGTGTTGTGTGGTGATGGAGAGAGTGTTGGTGTGGTGGTGTTGGTGTATAGCCATTCCTCATATCTCATACCTCTCAGCTCTGGGACTATTCCGGTGGCATGTCTCTGAACCTTCTACAGCTTTCGTTCGAGATTAACGAGATGAGGACTCAGTGCTGGAACCGATATTCCAGAATTGGTCTATTATATGTGGATTACAAGGTCCTGAACGAGTTCCTGTTCATATGTGTGCCTTACTTGCATCTACAGCTGATAATATACGGTTATGTGGGCTTCTGGTAACAGGTGTCTATTATCTTGTTCCCAGCACCAAATACTGTGCACTTGCATGAGTTAAACTCTTGTAGCCACTTGCAGGACTATTCTTTAATTTAGTCCAGGTCATCCTGTAATTTTTTAAGTCAACCATTATTTGTATCCACATAATTTGTACATCATCAGCGACCTTTGAGAGGAAGGAATCCAGCCCTCTGGTAGCAGCTCCTTCACATAGGAATAGAATTGGCAGCCGTGGCTGAGCCCCGGGAGATGTGGTAGTGTGGCACACCCGTGGAAGCGAGCCCAAGGCATGGCACTAGGCAGTAATACAGTTAATGGTTCACCAACACTGCCAGAGGTGACACAGGCACACACATACTTCAGCAGTCCCATACCCCACAACGGTCATACTGCAGCGGTTAGAAACAGTACCAACAAATGTATGTAAATATACATTTGTATATTAATGGATATAAATATACATTTATCATCGTTTAAATGCTCGTTTAACGACAGAGTATATAGTGTACCCGCCGCTTAAGAATCTTAAGAATCCTTCTCGTTTATTTGGATAAAGACTTTTTTATATTATAAAATGTGTGTGTGTATTAAAAGTCAAGAGTTGTAAAGATATAGATGTTAATCTTCTTGTTTGAGGAGCTGTTCACTTGAGACAGTTAAGCAAGTCCCAGCTGTGTCTGGGTACAAGTGACAGGATGAACAACCCAGCGGGTTTTCTTCCTATTGGGGAGTGTTGTACATGCTGCTATGGCGGTGTGTCCACTCACAGGATGAGTGGTGCTGCCCAATACTGTCACTATGGCGGTGTGTCCACTCACAGGATGAGTGGCGCTGCCCAATACTGTCACTATGGCGGTGTGTCCACTCACAGGATGAGTGGCGCTGCCCAATACTGTCACTATGGCGGTGTGTCCACTCACAGGATGAGTGACGCTGCCCAATACTGTCACTATGGTGGTGTGTCCACTCACAGGATGAGTGGCGCTGCCCAATACTGTCACTATGGCGGTGTGTCCACTCACAGGATGAGTGGCGCTGCCCAATACTGTCACTATGGCGGTGTGTCCACTCACAGGATGAGTGACGCTGCCCAATACTGTCACTATGGCGGTGTGTCCACTCACAGGATGAGTGGCGCTGCCCAATACTGTCACTATGGCGGTGTGTCCACTCACAGGATGAGTGGCGCTGCCCAATACTGTCACTATGGCGGTGTGCCCACTCACAGGATGAGTGGCGCTGCCCAATAAACTCGCCCCTCGCGGCAAAATTTAAAATTTAAATTTATATCAATAAGTAGGAGAAGTAAAGTCAGTTTTGACTGTTAGGACAATACGATACCACACCTAGTTTAGCCTAAACTAGCCTAACACAACCCCTGCCTCATGCACGATAATTACCACACTGCCGCATTGTTCAGTAGCGTTTGGGCACGGTTTTATTCACTTGATGCCTCTGTTCGCCGAGCGGAAAATGGGTGCCTGGGAGTTAGTCAACTGTTGTGGGTCGCATTCTGGGGATGTTGATGTTGGTTGGGAGGGGCTTTGGTAAGCCTAAGAGGCTTTCTGGCCCCCCTACACTGGGAAAATGACCCATGTGCGTAGTGGTGATAAGGGTGAACACCTGCCTGGTCTCTTGTTTCACTCTGGTAGTGCAGACACCGAGGCTGGTGTCATCTGTGGTCACTCACACGCACTCACACACACTCACACACTCACGCACTCACAGGATCAGAACGAAGCAGTACGTGTTTTACCTCTCTCTCTCTCTCTCTGTGGAATCCGGTTACCAGCTTCACACAAGATAATATTATGAACAAATCCACAAGGGCCGTGATAAGGGTTCGAACCTACATCCGAAGGATCCCCAGACGACCCTTAATCAACATAATATTATAAAGTATAAACACTAGGTTTCATAGACCGACTTCAGGCACCAGTAGGAGGAACACATTAGTAGATATCGGTAGATACAGATGAGGAGAAGTAGATACAGGAGGTAGAAGGAGAAAATAGAGAGGAGTGAGAATAAAGGGGAGAATAGAACCATAAGAGAAGCTGAAGTGGCAAAGTAAGGATGAGAGAGACGTGAGAAGAGAGGTACAATGAGGTTGACAGATAATGATGACTATAGTAAATTCTCTGCCTGACTTGCATGCACCAGGCTGGACCACCTGGCCAGGTACCTCACCTGCCACCACGCTACTACGGGCTCGCCATAGCCCGTCCTACTTGGAACTTTTTGTTCCAAGTAGCGAATCTTAAGCAACAACAACCTTCCCCATCTGTCCACCTCCCACAACCAACCATAAATGGTGTTTCCCAAGCTCCTGGCAACCAATCACAGGCCACTAATAATTTCACGTAACCAATAGAGCAATAACAAGTGTTTAACAAGTAGTTGGTAACCGAAGCACCAATCACAAGCCAGCTTTCCCATATCGTTAATCATCCCCAGAAGACATATTTCAGCTCTCCAACACTGACAGGTTGACCATAGCTAATTACCTTCAATACCTGATAGATAGACAAGTTATATTCACAATTATATGTTGAGAACTCCCGATAGTTGGTAATAGTGAGTAGTTATACCTCGGACTCTAACTCTCTCTCCCTCAGGTGACATGCTGATGTGGCAACATTGATTTTTTTTTGCAGGTGTATTCTTGCATGGGCCCTAAGCCTGTTGCAGGCCCAGTAGGTGTTATTCACTCTAGCCTTAGGCGTTGGACGGGTGATCCAGGTGTCTGCTGGGTATTTACCCACAATGCTCACATTATGTGCTGAATCTCACAAAACTTAGAACCGGAGGAGACATGATAACGATATATAAGATTTCTCGCGGCAATTGATGTGATTGATAAAGAGAACATGTTCGGTATAAGCCAAGGTAGAACAGTAGAACATATTCAGTATAAGCCTTCCTTCAGTAGGGTGAGTCCCTGGAAACGCAGGTTCGAATCTTGGTGAGGTCAAACAAGTGTGTGTGTGTGTACTCACCTAGTTGTACTCACCTAGTTGTGCTTGCGGGGGTTGAACTCTGGCTCTTTGGTCCCGCCTCTCAACCGTCAATCAACAGGTGTACAGATTCCTGAGCCTATCGGGCTCTGTCATATCTACACTTGAAACTGTGTATGGAGTCAGCCTCCACCACATCACTTCCTAATGCATTCCATTTGTCAACCACTCTGACACTAAAAAAGTTCTTTCTAATATCTCTGTGGCTCATTTGGGCACTCAGTTTCCACCTGTGTCCCCTAGTGCGTGTTCCCCTTGTGTTAAATAACCTGTCTTTATCTACCCTATCAATTGTGTGTGTGTGTGTGTGTGTGTGTGTGTGTGTGTGTGTGTGTGTGTGTGTGTGTGTGTGTGAGACATAAGTACATAAGACGCTACTGTTCTATACTGTCTCTTTCACCGCCTGCGTCTCTCATCTCTCTCAGATCAGTAAGTGACTATTGTCTGTAAGACAAACTTCACCGTCATTCCCATAGCTAAGAACACTGTAAATGATCCGGAACTGGAAGCTCTTAACGTTTTTGGCCCGAATCACTGCCCTCTGGAGAGTTCTTAGAAACAGTTCGTTACACCAACTGTTTCATTGAAGATAATTCTGAGAAACTGGTTCACCTGGAAGAGGGGGACCGAGAGGGAGGGGGGAGGGGTAGGAGGGGGGAGAGGGGGCGAGGGATGGGTGGAACAGGGAAAAATGGGCAGGGGAGAGAGAAGAGTGAGGGAGAATGTGATTTTTTGTTTTAATATTTTGAAAGTACATTGGGATAGGTGGAGGGTACAGGTTGACGGGGTGGGGGGGGGACTATCCATTATCTCCAGTGTGAACTTCAACTCATACCCCTCCCCCCTGCTCCCACACCCCCCCCCCTTCCCACACTCCCCCTTCCCACACTCCCCCCTCCCATCATGCAAAAAACAAACGCTCTGAGCAACAGCAGAAGCACGTGCCAGTGTGTCACGTGAGGAAAGAGAGGGCAAATTTGAGTCAATTCTGTGTACCACGTATGTCAGACAAGTTGCGGGACATGCAGCGCTAGCTAGCATGGAGCATCGGACACAATACGCATGCCCGTATACTTATCCAAGGAGCAAAGAGGTGTTAGTAAATCATATAAGACTAGAGAAAGAAATACTAGCGTCATTGATGGAAATAAAATGCTCCCAATGGACTAGGTTGAGAAGGTGGAACCCATGAACTGGAGTTCAACTCCTCTATGAGTTATAGTTAAGTGGATCAACAGGTCACAATACCTCGATGAACGGCACCTAAGCTGAGCTGTAAGCTGGAGATCACATCCAGCGGATGTCATCCTACCAGATGAGTCCTGGCTGGCTTTCTCTGACTCATCACCCGTCACCCTGGCTGTGCCTCACCCGTCACCCTGGCTGTGCCTCACCCTTCACCCTGGCTGTGCCTCACCCTTCACCCGCTAGTAGTTATAGGAGCTCGGCGCAGTTCGGGTTTACGGGCTCACCATAGCCCGTGCTACTTGTCCCGCTCCTGTGCCAGGTAAGTCCACTACGGGCTCACCATAGCCCGTGCTACTTGCCCCGCTCCTGTGCCAGGTAAGTCCACTACGGGCTCACCATAGTCCGCGCTACTTGTCCCGCTCCTGTGCCAGGTAAGTCCACTACGGGCTCACCATAGCCCGTGCTACTTGTCCCCTCCTGTGCCAGGTAAGTCCACTACGGGCTCACCATAGCCCGTGCTACTTGCCCCGCTCCTGTGCCAGGTAAGTCCACTACGGGCTCACCATAGCCCGTGCTACTTGCCCCGCTCCTGTGCCAGGTAAGTCCACTACGGGCTCACCATAGCCCGTGCTACTTGCCCCGCTCCTGTGCCAGGTAAGTCCACTACGGGCTCACCATAGCCCGTGCTACTTGCCCCGCTCCTGTGCCAGGTAAGTCCACTACGGGCTCACCATAGCCCGTGCTACTTGTCCCGCTCCTGTGCCAGGTAAGTCCACTACGGGCTCACCATAGCCCGTGCTACTTGCCCCGCTCCTGTGCCAGATAAGTCCACTACGGGCTCACCATAGCCCGTGCTACTTGCCCCGCTCCTGTGCCAGATAAGTCCACTACGGGCTCACCATAGCCCGTGCTACTTGCCCCGCTCCTGTGCCAGATAAGTCCACTACGGGCTCACCATAGCCCGTGCTACTTGTCCCGCTCCTGTGCCAGGTAAGTCCACTACGGGCTCACCATAGCCCGTGCTACTTGCCCCGCTCCTGTGCCAGGTAAGTCCACTACGGGCTCACCATAGCCCGTCCTACTTGGAACTTTTTGTTCCCAGTAGCCGAATCTGAAACAGCAGCAGTTTGGGTGAGTTTTGGAAGCGTAAGTCGATGGCATTTAGGACGCGGATGGTCACTTATGGTGACTCGCACTGTGACCAGAAACTGGTTGCCTGCTCACCTCTGTCTGTCACCATCCACATCACCTTCACCATATCCAGCCCCAACAACCATTATGCCCATCACCATCAACCTCTTACCATCAGTCGGTCATCTAAGCAATCAAGTCCTCGTCACAACCGTTATCATCACTATCAGTATTGCCGTTATCAGTTATCACCATCACCACCGTGACTGCCATCATTATCATCGTCACCATCACTACCACCACCATCACCAACACTATCGCTGTCACAAACATCACCATCACTACAACATCATCACCACAACATCACCATCACCACAACATCATCACCACAACATCACCATCACTACAACATCACCATCACTACAACATCACCATCACCACAACATCACCATCACCACAACATCATCACCACAACATCACCACAACATCACCATCACCACAACATCACCATCACCACAACATCACCATCACCACCACTACATCACCATCACCACCACTACATCACCATCACCACCACTACAACATCACTACCCTAACAATAATTTCGAATTGGTGTGGCAATCGTAGCGGCCAGATGAGGTGACCGGACTTAGAGGTAACCGGAATGCCAAGGAGTTCGGATTTACCGAAGGTATGTCCGGAATGCCGAGGTAGCCGGACTTAGAAACCGGCCGATGTGTTCGAATACTCACTGTGGCATTCCGTACACAAGGCAGTTCGCCAGCGGAAAACCTTCGTGACAAACCCTAACCTAACCTAACCTAAGCTCATTGCACCCTAACCTACCCGACCCCAACGTAACCTAACCTAACCGAAACCAACCTCACTGCACCCTAACCTAACCGACCCCAACCTAACCTAACCTAACCTAAACCAACCTCACTGCACCCTAACCTAACCGACCCCAACGTAACCTAACCTAACCTAAACCAACCTCATTGCACCCTAACCTAACCGACCCCAACGTAACCTAACCTAACCTAAACCAACCTCATTGCACCCTAACCTAACCGAACGTATCTTAATCCGAGCTACAGTGACCAGGACACTGAAGGAATCTAAAGGTACTGCGACAAATTGAAAAGACACCTGAGAGAGAGAGAAGCAAAGATGCCCTGCTACCTGTACCCCCACCTGGCAGGTAATTGCTGGACTCTCCAGGTGCACCTGCCAGGCAGAAGGTGAGGGGGGAGTGGGTGGTGGGGGGGGGGAGAGGGGGAAGGGTTCAAGGGGGTTGCCTCCCACCACCCGGACAAACAGACAAAAAATATTACCCTTGAGGCTACTAGAGAGAGACCAGTGAGTATATCATTACACCTCACACTACTTTTATTATACTAACATGCTTCCATATATATATATATGTATATATATATATATATATATATATATATATATATATATATATATATATATATATATATATATATATATATATATATATATATAATGTTGTTGAATATGACCGAAAGGGTGAGATAAAAGGGTAAGGGTAAAAAATGGTAACAAAAAACGGTCAACCTACTCATGAAAAACTCTCCAGACACCAAGCAGAACGCCTTGAAGGAAACCAACGTCGTCTATGCCTTCACATGCCCACGTGGGGGACTGTAATCCCCAAAGATCTCAGTATATAGGCAAGACAACAAAGTCTCTTTCTAGGCGATTAACTATGCACAAACAACAGGGCTCCATCAAGGAACATATAATCTCTTCTCACAACCAGACCATCACTAGAGAAATCTTAACAAGCAACACAGAAATCATTGATAAATACAGCGATAGCAGGAGACTCGACATCTGCGAGGCACTACATATCAAAAAGTCAACACCAGCAATCAACAGCCAATTAACGCAAAACTATATTCTACCCACTTCAAGACCCCGAACCAACACAGGAGCAGCAAGAGAAAGTATGGGCCAATTGGCCTTCTGTAGTTACTTTTATTCGTATGCCTTTCATACCCAATTAATATCCACCTCACCCAAAACATTTGTGTCATATCACTTCACTGAAAACAAATAAAAAGCATGATGTATGTTATATGTAAACCAAGTCTTTGAAAATGTAAGAAGCCTTACGAAACGCTTCTAGTCGTCAGACCAAAAATATAAATGTAAATGAATGAATTTTGGAGAGTTAATTTTTCAATTACCCTCGACAGTGAAGAAAAACATAAGAACTATTGAGAAGATTCATGTTAGAATTATTAATCTTACCCTTTCAGTCATATTCAACAACATATGTTTACAAGAATGACTGCTACCAATAAATATATATATATATATATATATATATATATATATATATATATATATATATATATATATATATATATATGACAGTGTCAGGCCATGGAGGAAGAATTGAAACAGGAATTCCTCTTTAATATCTTTTAAAATACCTTCAAAAAAAAAATTCCTGATAAAAAAATATCAGGAATTTAAGGAAATTCCTGTTTCAATTCTTCCTCCATGGCCTGACACTGTCATATATATATATATATATATATATATATATATATATATATATATATATATATATATATATATATATATATATATATATATATATATATATTGGTTTTACAAGCAAATAGACAAGAGAAAGTGCCAATATACAGGAGCTAAGGACCTAAGATGCTCTGTATCCCAGAAACAACACAGATCCGTCCATCACAATTACGTCAATCCAAACCTGTCTCTTCCAAACACCGTCAATCATGCCCCGGGGGCCATGCCCAAGCATGTTGTGGCTCGGCTCATTAGAGATACACACACAAGCATGTCTGTGAGAAGTGGAGTGGACTCCTGTATGCCGGTGGTTATCGCCATCTTCCTCTTGAAAAGGTTATCTTGCTGGATTGTGTTGTGATATGAGGTCAAATTACTGAAATGTCTCGGGCTGTTATCGTGGATGTTATCTTTGTTGGGTAGGTCCCTCAGAGCTGGTCTGGTAATTATTGGTTATTCTCTCTGTCTGTCTGTGTGTCTCTCTCTCTCTCTCTCTCTCTCTCTCTCTCTCTCTCTCTCTCTCTCTCTCTCTCTCTCTCTCTCTCTCTCTCTCTCTCTCTCTCTCTCTCTCTCTCTCTCTCACCTACTCCACATTCTCATGCACAAAATATACATTTGTAAATTTTAATAGAAAAATCACAATTATTTGAATAGCCTTGAACAGCGTTTTGTGTCATGTGAGGAAAATCACGATGAAATTGTGTATATAATATCAAGAGACAGGATGGACAGTCACTGTCAGACCAGAACACTTCCCCCCCCCCTCACACACACACACTTGGGGTAATAAGTTCCATCATTACCTCCTTGAGTTGACCCCTGGGTCACGCAACACACGCAACACCGACCTACATGAGGCAGCGTGGACAACACCACCACACTTCCACAACGGTTGAGAGGCGGGACCAAAGAGCCAGAGCTCAACCCACGCAAACACAACTAGGTGAGTACAACTAGGTGAGTACACTGCGATATATGCTATGGAACACTGCATAAACTGTACAATAATGTGGATAGGACTGGTCCAGTATGTGGCTACTAGAGTTTAACTCAAGCAAGTGCAAAGCAATTGTTCCCAAGGCCAACAACAAGCGAATATCAGCAGCTGCGTCTGAAATGTTCGCCAACTCAAGAACCACTTTCAGACATCTTAAAACATGGAGGGCTCTCTTATCACATATGTCAGACCAATTATGAAATATGCAAGACCAGTGTGTAGTCCAATTGAGAGGCGAGACTCAAGAGCTGAAGGTCAACCCTCCCCCCAAAGCACACATAGGTGAGAACACTCACACAAATAGGTCAATATGTATTCGTATTTAATTAGTTTGGTCCTTACAGACATGTATTCATATATACAACTATTGTCCAAATACGTAAGCAGATACGTATAAAATACGTAAAAATATATATATATATATATATATATATATATATATATATATATATATATATATATATATATATATATATATAATTCGAATCGACTTGAATATAACTTAAAAAAATCGACACTTTATACATTTTTCTGAATTTTGTCCTTTGTGTTTTGCCGTATCATCACGCTCCTCATCTATTCCTGTTTGGCGCCATTGTCTACAGGAGCAGACAATGGCTGTGGTAAACAGGAGGTCGCGCAACTGAGAACATTGAGCGTTGTCCGTCGCTTCCAGCAGCCAGGCGTCGTGGAGGCCGTGTTCACGCACGACCAACGCTACAGAGACAACGTCCAGCCTTGCTAGGCTCGACCTCTCCGACGGTCTTGTTTCTTGCAGGTCCGCGTTCAATCCCCGATCGTCTGGTTCGGCACCGCTACTTTTCCCTCCCCCGTTCTGTGCTAGATCCTAGTCTTTATCCCTCCCTAGTGCTATATAGTCATGATGGGTTAGCGGTCTCTGTTGGTAGAGAGCTGTAGAGCCGGTTGGCAGGGTGGGGGGGGGGGGTAATTGGCCATTAGAGGCGTTACGACCTGTTCGAAAGGGTGTTGACTGGAGGGAAGAGAGGGAACTGGAAGGAACTGATTCTGACTAGTGAAGAGAGTAGGAAGGAAAGAGAGGTTATCTTGAGATGATTGATTTGATTGATTTCGGGGCTTTAGTGTCCCCGCGGCCCGGTCCTCGACCAGGCTATATATACAGGCTTACAAAGGGAGCAGTAAGTTATTGAAGGAAGGGAAGAATCTTAGTGTTGTTGTTGAAGATTCGCTACTTGGAACAAACAGTTCCAAGTAGCACGGGCTATGGTGAGCCCGTAGAATCTTAGTGGCTCGTAGCATATTGGTGTTCCTGGAGAACACAGCAACACTCTCCAACACAACAGTACCTCTAGGGGAACACAGGTCGTTCATATCATCAAAACCTTTTTGCCACTCCTAAAAAAAATAACGAATCCTAAAAAACCAAAAAGCGACTTGAGAGGCAAGAAATGTCTGTCTCTTTCACAGTCAAGAATAATGTTAGTGATGTGACAAATGATTTTGGAACACCTCAAGGCGAGAGAAAAGACCAGGACCTTGAAGGGGATACACAAGATCTCCAGTACACATGATAACACTCTTTAGTCAAGACCAACACAAAACCTCACTGCATTTTGCACATTTACAAAGAACTAGGAAACAGCACTGGACAACATACTAGCAGGCAGGCTGCTAGTATGTTGTATGCATGCTGCAGTATGTATGCTAGTATGCATGCTGCAGTATGTATGCTAGTATGCATGCTGCAGTATGCATGCTGCAGTATGTATGCTAGTATGCATGCTGCAGTATGCATGCTGCAGTATGTATGCTAGTATGCATGCTGCAGTATGCATGCTAGTATGCATGCTGCAGTATGTATGCTAGTATGCATGCTGCAGTATGTATGCTAGTATGCATGCTGCAGTATGTATGCTAGTATGCATGCTGCAGTATGTATGCTAGTATGCATGCTGCAGTATGTATGCTAGTATGCAGTATGCATGCTGCAGTATGCATGCTGCAGTATGTATGCTAGTATGCATGCTGCAGTATGTATGCTAGTATGCAGTATGCATGCTGCAGTATGCATGCTGCAGTATGCATGCTGCAGTATGCATGCTGCAGTATGCATGCTGCAGTATGTATGCTAGTATGCATGCTGCAGTATGTATGCTGCAGTATGCATGCTGCAGTATGCATGCTGCAGTATGTATGCTAGTATGCATGCTGCAGTATGTATGCTGCAGTATGCATGCTGCAGTATGTATGCTGCAGTATGCATGCTGCAGTATGCATGCTGCAGTATGTATGCTAGTATGCATGCTGCAGTATGCATGCTGCAGTATGCATGCTGCAGTATGCATGCTGCAGTATGTATGCTAGTATGCATGCTGCAGTATGTATGCTGCAGTATGCATGCTGCAGTATGCATGCTGCAGTATGTATGCTAGTATGCATGCTGCAGTATGTATGCTAGTATGCATGCTGCAGTATGTATGCTAGTATGCAGTATGCATGCTGCAGTATGCAGGCTAGTAGCAGGCAGGCTGAAACACTAATTACACTGCGTCGCCGAACACCTAAACTCTCGCTAACAAACAGAACTAAGAACTAAACTGACGGTCGTAATTACCTAAGTGTAGTTACAGGATGAGAGCTGCGCTCGTGGTGTCCCGTCTTCCCAGTACTCTTTGTCATATAACGCTTTGAAACTACTGACGGTCTTGGCCTCCACCACCTTCTCTTCGTGGTGCCAAGGCACAAGGAGGATTACTTGGGGTGACAATTCAAATTTTCTTAAGATTTTGAACAGATTTTGCTGCTGTAAACGAGCGCCATTTTCTGACATAATGGAAACACGGATCTGTGTAGTTGCCTCGTGTCTTGGGAAGGTGATTAGGGCACTTGAAGGCAAGAAACCCAAGGTAATTGCTCTACGGAGGACGACTCTATAGAGAAGGACTACAGACAATCTTGAGTTATCTTAAGATGATTTCGGGGCTTAGCGTCCCCGCGGCCCGGTCCTTGACCAGGCCTCCTCCTCCAGGAAGCAGCCCGTAGCAGCTGTCTAACTCCCAGGTACCTATTTACTGCTAGGTAACAGTTCATCAGGATGAAAGAAACTTTTTGCCCATTTGGCTTTGCCTCCACTGGGGATCGAACCCGGAACCTCAGGACTACAAATCCGAAGCGCTGTCCACTCAGCCGTCAGGTGCACAAGAACTCTACAGAGACAGAAGACGCGGGACAGTACACCTTACTGTCGCAGGCTCTAAGATATTCCAGTTATCTCATCCACAACGTCGAATGTTTGACGAAATCGGCCAAACCGTTCAAAATGCGACGTATTGGTAAACATTAAAGCACGTTTAAGTCGAGCGGACAGCACGCTGGACTTGTGATCGTGTGGTCCTGGGTTCGATCCCAGGCACCGGCGAGAAACAATGGGCAGAGTTTCTTTCACCCTATGCCCTTGTTACCTAGCAGTAAAATAGGTACCTGGGTGTTAGTCAGCTATCACGGGCTGCTTCTGGGGGTGGAGGCCTGGTCGAGGACCGGGCCGCGGGGACACTAAAGCCCCGAAATCATCTCAAGATAACGTTAATAATGATGTTCTCCATGCATCGGCCTCCTTATGTAGGTTAGGAGGGTTGGTTGGGTTTGTACGCTTCTGGTTGTCGGGGACAGGTGGCCTGTATATATATACAGGCCACGTTAAGCTTGTGCCCCCCCCCCCCAGAATGCAACCTACAATATTTGGCTAACTCCCTGTTACCTATTTATTGCTATGGGTAAACAGCTGCATTAGGTGAAAGGAAATGTGTCCAACCATTTGTGACCCCGGCTTCCTGTGCCAACATTGCCAGGCACAAAGCCTAAATATTTTCATGGCTTAGAGGAAAGATGCACAGGTTTCGTAAAGTGGACACGTGTAGGCCCAGAAGTATTTAAACCTTGTGGCTGGCAATGTTAACACAGGAGAGAGAACCTACCGCTCGTCTCTCCTGACCCCAGACACCCCAGATATAACCCTTTATCACAGCCAAGACACAACAGTTTAGTGTTACCAAGAGATAACCTCAATTTTGAGAGAGAAGTGTTGAGTTGTCAGGTTACATATATTACATATATATATACACCCACATACACATATTACACATATACATACTATATATATATATATATATATAGTATATAGATATATATATTATATATATAATATATATATATATATATATATATATATATATATATTTTATATATATATATATATATACATATATTACATACATACATACGTATATATATACATATATACTACATACATACGTATATATATACATATATCTACGTATGTTTTCAGTTACATATATATATATATATA
>NW_025561508.1:72500-80000 GCF_020424385.1 Procambarus clarkii | reverse complement strand
TTATATCTATTTTTGGGTCATTATATCCATAGTTGAGTCATTATATCCATACTTGGATAAACAGTAAAGTTCATTCTTGGGTCAGGATATGCTAGGTTAGGTTGTCAAATTTCAGTTAGGATTATAGTTTATTTTAGAATTATCACACACACACACACACACACACACACACACACACACACACACACACACACACACACACACACACACACACACACACACACACACACATATCTTACATATGTGGTGTACAAGATTCTGAATGATTCCTTACACAGAACGGCGTTCAGGAACCTGTGTAAGGAATCATTCAGAATCTTGTACACCACATATGTAAGACCAATCCTGGAGTATGCGGCCCCAGCATGGAGCCCGTACCTTGTCAAGCACAAGACGAAGCTGGAAAAAGTCCAAGGTATGCTACTAGACTAGTCCCAGAACTAAGAGGCATGAGTTATGAGGAAGGCTGCGGGAAATGCACCTCACGACACTGGAAGACAGAAGAGTAAGGGGGACATGATCACACCTACAAAATCCTCAGGGGAATCGACCGGGAAACAAGGACACAACACACACACACACACAAATGAGCCACACACGTTAGAAAGAACTTTTTCACACACACTGACACACACACACACACCAGTTGATTGACACACACACACACACACACTAGGCGGGATCCAAGAGTCAATGCTCGATCCTGCAAGCACATATAGGTGAGTACACACACATATATATATATATATATATATATATATATATATATATATATATATATATATATATATATATATATATATATATATATATGACATGGTTTAGACATGGCTTTATGTATACCTCCACTACACCTGGATAGAGATAGAGATAACTTTAGATATCTTTATAATTGGTAAGATTTGTGTTAGGTATAAAATTGTGTAAATAATAATTGCATGCCTAGTACATGCCAAGAACTTGAATAGTTTATCCCCATTTAATAGTGTCACTTCTACTGTTTCGATATTTTATAATAGATCTTTATCTGCTCGGGTGTAGGGGCTAAATAATGGGTTAAACCCATGGGGTCTAAGAAATTATACTATAAAACTCTACGGTAATCAGTTACCACATTTCACACTTTAGGCCATGAAAGCCTCCATGGAAATGATAATATTTCTTACAGCATTTAACTTAGGTCTTCCCGAAGCAGCATATGTCGGTCCTGTACCTCAGACCAGTCCCCCTGCAGGTTTGGGTGAGGCAAGCCCAGAGCATCTGGTTGTGCCATCTTTGGACAGACAGACAAACAGGCATTCTCTCATATAGTAAAAATAGAAATGTCAGTGATTTTGCGTGATCTTGGACGCAGGTTCGAATCCTCGCCACGGCCCTTGTGGGTTTGTTCGTTTGATGCATCACGTTATTGTAATTTCTGTAAGTAAATGTCAGTCTTTGTCCGAGGCTGAAGACCTGATGCTTGGGGCTACTTTTACCCAATTTTTCACAGTGATTCCTGTTGGGTATGTGCCCAACATGGACGGGTTGGGATTGGTGCCAATGAGTACCAAGTTACACTGTGCCAATGTCACCCCCTAGCAAAATCACGCAATACCAATTATGACTCGAAATCGACTTGATAATGGTCCTAGACGGACCGAAAGTTCGTCGTCTTTTCAGTTTCTAGTGTGTGGTCTGGTCAACACTATGTGTGAGGTGTTGTTCTAGTGTCATAGATTTGTGATATTGGAAGAGAGGGGGAGGGAGGGGGAACTGGGATGGAATTAGGGAAAAAGGGAGGGTTTAGGGGGGGATTACAGGTAGATGGGAAGACCTGGGCACCGCCGGATACACCTTCATGTGCACGCACGTGCTCGCGCGCGTGCGTGTGTAAATTGTTAAGAAATTACCACGTAATGAAATTATGGAATTTTTTGACCACGAAGGAAAAATAAACCAGAAATTACTAAATGACTTTCGTGTAATTCAACGCATCTTCAGAAGTGTGTACTTCTGGGTATTGGTGCGTTTGTTATGTTTGTTAGTGGACTGTAGTGTATGTTTGTATACTGTATGGTTGTTAGTGTATGTGTTAGTGTATGCTTGCTAACTTATGGCTGTTAGCATGTTACAGAATGCTTGTGTATGCTACTGACTATACATTTATCAATGAGTGTATGTGACGGCTTGTGTAACTCTGTTGGTGTATCCTTGTATATGATAATGTATTCTTGTGTATGTTGACCAGACCATACACTAGAAACGGTCCGTACCAGGACGGACCGAAACGTCGTCGTCCCTTTAATTTCTAGTGTGTGGTCTGGTCAACATACTTCAGCCACGTTATTGTGACTCATCGCCTGCATATTCTTGTGTATGTTCGTATATGTTTGTGTATGATCATACTCACCTAGATATACTTGCTTTGGCTCCACCTTAATGGACTGATATACAGGCTCCTCAGGCTTCTTCCTGAAAGAAATTTACACCCAGTAAATCCTCCCCGGCCAGGATTCGAACACAGGATAAAGGGCTCGCGAAACGCCAGGCGAGTGGCACAACCACTTCTCTCACTTTATTGACCTCTCTTATCTGTATTTGAACCTGTGACCTATGTTTACTTCACCCCATTTGTCTTCTCTATTTCCATAAGTATTGTCTATGTCGTGATCATTTCTCTCTGGTTTCTATTATAGTGACGTCATATTTCTTTGTAACTCGTACCTCACATTTCTGGGACTATTTGGATATTTAATATTTAATTCTCTGGGGGACAGGCAGCCAGAGTGTATTCATACACGTTAGGCTTATATCGAGTCCCCCCCCCCCCACAGAATCTCCTTCCTGTTGTATCTTCTTGAGGTTATCTTGAGATGATTTCGGGGCTTAGCGTCACCACGGCCCGGTCCTCGACCAGGGCTCATTTTTGTTACACATCCCCAGGAAGCAGCCCGTAGCAGCTGTCTAACTCCCAGGTACCTATTTACAACTAGGTGAACAGGTGCATCAAAGTGAAAGAAACTCTGTACATTTGTATCCGCCTCCACCGGGGATCAAACCCGGAACCTAAGGACTACGAATCTGAAGCGCTGCCCACTCAGCCGTCAACCCGTTCTCACACTTGCGTACAGTCAATATTGGCTTATTTAATAAGTGCATATGTGACATACTAATTGATTGTGAATATTTTAGTTTACCTTGAAAAGCTTCATAGAAAACACCGACCTCACCTAACCTTCTTAGTATGTTAAGATAAGCATCTTATGGCTTCTTATTTACAATTATTACTTAACCTATCAATGGTATAGGTTAAGTAATAATTGTAATTACGAAGCAATAAGATGCTTATCTTAACATACTAAGAAGGTTAGGTGAGGTCGGTGTTTTCTATGAAGCTTTTCAAGGTAAACTAAAATATTCACATACAATTAGTATGTCACATATGCACTTATTAAATAAGTCAATATTGACTGTACGCAAGTGCAAGAACGGGTTGCAGCCATCAGAGCTCCCATTAAGTATCCTACATCCTTCCCCCATAGTTAACACCAACACGTCATTCATTCCGTTATAAAATACGATTAAATTATAAAGTTTTTCTAAATTAAATTGTATAAAGTCTATAAATTAAACTTTATAAAGTTTATAAATTCAATTTGATAAAGTTTATACATTTAAACGAGCGCCTCTAGTTGTTTTTTCCCTTTGCACCATGAGAAGTTTGTGGGTTAGGAAGGTCATCACATCCTGTAGGGTTTGCCCGTCCCAGCGAACCATAGTACACACCTGTCACACAAACTTTCCCATATCATCATACTCCCGTCTCGGAATGCCGGTCTTACGGCCCCCGGGGTCGGTATTCACGAAGCATTTACGACCTCGCTAATAACATTACCCTTGTTCGGGGTCCATTGACTTGTGGGATCATGTAGAGCTCGTAGCTCTACATGACTACGTAGCTCGTATGGGAGCTCGTAGAGCATAGGGGCTCGTAGAGCATAGGGGCCTCGTAGAGCATAGGGCCTCGTAGAGCATATGGGCTCGTAGAGCATAGGGGCTCGTAGAGCATAGGGGCTTGTAGAGCATAGGGGCCTCGTAGAGCATAGGGGCTCGTAGAGCATAGGGGCTCGTAGAGCATAGGAGCTCGTAGAGTATAGGGGCTCGTAGAACATAGGGGCTCGTAGAGCATAGGGGCTCGTAGAGCATAGGGGCTCGTAGAGCATAGGGGCTCGTAGAGTATAGGGGCTCGTAGAACATAGGGGCTCGTAGAACATAGGGGCTCGTAGAGCATAGGGGCTCGTAGAGCATAGGGGCTCGTAGAGCATAGGGGCTCGTAGAGCATAGGGGCTCGTAGAGCATAGGGCCTCGTAGAGCATAGGACCTCGTAGAGCATAGGGGCTCGTAGAGCATAGGACCTCGTAGAGCATAGGACCTCGTAGAGCATAGGGCCTCGTAGAGCATAGGGCCTCGTAGAGCATAGGGGCTCGTAGAGCATAGAATGTGGTAAAATGTGTATTAAACACAATCCTGATGGTGTATTATGTGATGGTGTATGTGTGTGTATATCTGTTGGTGTATGTGTATATCTGTTGGTGTATCCATGTATACATTAGTGGATACTTGTGTAGTGTGTTAGTTAGGAGCTGTTGTATGTTTGTGTATGTATGTATATATATTCTTTCATGTATTTTATGGTGTATGCTTGTATGTATCTGATGGTGTATGTTTGTGTATATTTGATGGTGTATGTGTATTTCTGCTAGTGAATGCTTGTGCAATCTGTTAGCGTATGTATTAGTGTATGTTTGTGCATGTATGTTTGTGTATATCTAATAGACATAAACATACACTAATAGACATTAATACACGCACATTAATAAAGTATGCATGTCAGTGTCTGTTAGTGGTATAGTAATGGACTTTCTCTAATCTTCGTTCTCTTTTTGTCTAGATATGAACTCTACGCTGGCGCTGCATATTCCAGAATTGGTCTGACATGCGTGGTATGAACCATCCATGCGAAGTTGATCATCTCTGGTTGAAGTGGACTTCATAAGGTAAGTTTAGATGTCTACATGATATTTTTCTCATTATTTCTCGTATTCCCAGTGCCAAGTTTCATATTACTTTGCACTTGCTGGAATTGAACTCTATTAGCCACTTATTTGATTTTCATTCGTAATTTCCTCTCTGGGACATCATTTGCATCACTCTGTAATGTGATTGGCTACAGTGCAAGTCTCTGTGCACCAATACGGAAGACCTTGCCACTCTGAGGTCTCCGATAGCTTGCAGTTTGCTCAAACGTCTCTGTCTCTGGTTCCAGATAATAGAGTTCTACGAATTGTCTTGGGGCAGGGTTTTCCGTCCTAGTTGGGGGCAGGTTTAAATTTTATCCCTCAGTGTGTTCTGCTTGACACGTGTTTCTTGACACCCTGTATGGTAGGCTGGCACTTGTATCTTCCTTGTCACCCTGTATGGTAGGCTGTTGGATCTTCTGCAGCCATCTTGCATGGTATGCATGTAAGGAAGACTGGCCTTTAGTTCAGTTCCCCCTTATCTTCTCTCTCAATATTGTTATTCTATTGGCTTTCTCCTAACTTTCTGGTAGTTTTATTTCCATATACTTTTCGTATGTAGTAAGTGGTCATAGAGACTACAGCTTCCGCTCTCTCTCTTAGATTCCACAATAATACGAAGTTAATCCAATTGCTTATCTGACGTTCTTGCACTGGAGCGAAGTTCTCAGGTTCTCCGCAGCATTCCTTGGTCAGGAAGCCCATCATATCCTGCCGCTTGTCGTTGTGATGAATTCAACAAATTTTAGTATTCCTAGTAGACACTTCTATCTTAGAATCATATCTTAGAATCATAGGTTTTCCTTACGGAATTCCTGACTTGCTGATTCTGTCGTAAGATTAAAAGTTAAGACATGCTTCCTATGTGCCGACTCGGTCCTGGTATAATACTAACGCCTTTATAGCAGTTAAAAGTTATTTTTTTTACAGTATTATGCACTTAGATATAGTGATTCCATTATATATATGTATATTGTCAATATGATAGCGAGAGGTACATACACAAGCCCTTGAAATATATATATACATGTATATGTATCCTCGCGTGTAGTTACATGTGGTTCGTGTTGATATGGACCATGTACAATCTCTGGGATACGAACCCTGTTACTTGTTGCACGCTAAGGTAGCGTGCAACAGTTATTTATATAATTATTGATATAATTAACACTTATTCATGAAGAACTCTCCAGACTCTAAACGGAACACCTTGAAGGTAGAACACCAGGAGGCCTGGTCGAGGACCGGGCCGCGGGGACGCTAAGCCCCGGAAGCACCTCAAGGTAACCTCAAGGTAAGGAGACGACTGTTATCTATGCCCTTACATGCCCACTTGGGGACTATCAGTCCCACGGCGCCTGACACTACACAAACAAACACGCCTCAATTAAGATCTCATCAATTCTACCCACAACCAGACCATCACTAGAGATGGGGATGATCTCCGACGCAGGTTCGAATCCTCGCCACGGCCCTTGTGGATTTGCTCATCATTAGAGAGATCTTGACCATCAACACATTCATCCAGTTATCAACAGCCAATTTATATATTAATTCAACCAATCTAACTGGCATAACTGGCCGATCCCTCACAGTGTTCAAGAGAGAACTGGATAAGCACCTCCAAAGGATACGTGATCAACCAGGCTGTGACTCATACGTCAGGCTGCGAGCAGCCGCGTCCAACAGCCTGGTTGATCAGTCCAGCAACTAGGAGGCCTGGTCGACGACCGGGCCGCGGGGACGCTAAGCCCCGGAAGCACCTCAAGGTATGGTAACCTACACTACGACTAAGACAATATTTCCAGTTAACATATTATAAACATCTCTGAATTGCATATTGGCCAATACAACACACACAATACAACAATTGGGCAATACATCACACAATTGGACATTACTGTATTAGTGTTTGGTATTTCTCTTCGACCTCGAAATCAAACAAAATTTAGTCGATAATTGATATCTCAAGTCGACTAAAATTATCTCAAGTCGACAATTCGACTTGAGAATGGTCCAGGACGGACCGAAACGTCGTCGTCGTCCCTTCACCTTCTAGTGTGTGGTCTGGTCAACATACTTCAGCCACGTTATTGTGACTCATCGCCTGCAAAATTAAATTAGGATATATATCCTAATTATAAAAATATAATTAGGGTATATTAGGCGCGGGTCCTAAACCTCTGGCTGGCCAGAGGCTTAGGGCCCTAAACTTAGGGCCCTGGCTTAGGGCCCTCTGGCTGACTGGCTGTTACTGGTCACCCATTCAGCCAATGAGACGGCGGGTGCCTGCTTACCTAACGAGGGTTGGCGTCTCCAGTCTCAAATATATTCAATAACTTCTTTTGCGTTGTTAAATCTTTGTGGAAATTTCATTTGGGGTTGTAACGGTGGAGTGGGTTGGGCAATGTTCCGGTGTGGGGCGCCTCTCCTCGCTGCT